>JAVJIF010020278.1:0-140742 GCA_038442645.1 Agave tequilana | reverse complement strand
GCATGCTTTATACACTTACACACATAGGGTTCAAAAATAAAGAATCTTATGCCTTATTTTAAAAAAAAGGAATATATATACACACACACACACACATACTACATATATAAAGATTCGCTGATTAAGCTGGGTATATGTGCATCATAAAGCATAAGTATTACGCCTATAGGCGGTTCATATAATAAAATTCTTAGTTTTGTGGCCTTGTTTGCTCGAGTCCTTAAGTCTTTGGGGTGTCTTCTCACCCGGTACCCTAAGACCGTTTGGTTTGAGAGTCACCGATTAAAGGCTCGTTACATGGACAGATTAGAAAACCTATAGAACTAAGAAATAATACCACCAAAATAAAAAATAAAAAAAATAAATAAGGCATAAGAGTTAGAGTTAAAAAACTCTTAGTCAAAATTTCACAGTCATGAAGGTGCATATGACTTAGGGTAAAGTAATAGACTAGATGAGAATTACAATTTGACTCCTTACTTTGATTGATAACAACTTTTTGAATAGAGACTATTTTAGGAATGAAAATTTAGTTTCCTATAACTTAGATTACTTAATTCTTACAATAATATTTCAAATATTTTTCTCTTTCAAATTGTGTTTTCAAAATGCTAACATTTTTTTCTCTTCTTTATAGATTTTGTGGGTGCATCCACTAAAACCCTCACGACACAAAACTGTTGGCCTAAAAGGTTACACTCTCTATTTGTATAAGTTTTGATGATAACAAAACATATAGAAGCTATTTGATACTAATAAGTTATTTTAGAATGAATTTCAGGTTTGTACAAGTCTAGATGGCTTTAAGCATATTGCAAGGTTAATGGCGCTAAAAGCATGTTGATAGGTTGACGGCACAAGAGAAACTATTTTATAGGAAGGAGGATCTAGCTCGGCAACGTGGTTCAGAGACTTCTTTCTTTATAGTTTTTATATTTTTAGTTTGTTAAAGGATAGTATATAGTGGTTGCTCAAATTCCCCACACACACAAAATTGCACATGTTTTCAAAAGATTATTTTTGTCTCTTGTATAAATATTTTAATAGATCTATTTCAGTATTTGCAAACTCTATTTATTGTAGTCTACTAAGTCTTGACAAATATTTTTTTAAATTAACATGTGTTTAAAACTATTTCCTAAAAGTAATCTGTTTTGACCTATTGCGGTCGACCGACGGTCGACCAGCTCTATTTCAGGTCAGAACGGTCGACTGCAGTTCTGATCGTTGGGTACGTGCATGTGTGCACGTTATCCGATCGACCGGGCAGTCGACCGGACCCCATATCGGTTGACCGATCTTCGACCGACTTACTGCACCCAAGTCTCTGTTTAGGATGGTCAACCGGGCGATCGACCGGGGCCTGCCAACGGTCAAATGATTTTGAAAGCCGGTCGACCGTGTGTGTATTAACAGCCAAACGGCTAGTTTTTTTAAACTTGTTTTAAAACGTGATTTTATTCTCCAAACGAGGTTTATGGCTGGTTTTGGGTCTTATCTTCCTGATTAATCAAAATTATTGTTTATCCTTTAATCCCTACCTATATCCTATAAATAAGGGTGGATGGGGTTGAGGAGAATTACAACAACATTTGCAAAAGGAATCCAAGCTTGAGTCTTTTTGAAAGAAGTTTTACTCTCAGTTTTTGTGCTCTAATTTCTGATTTTTCCCTGAAGTTTTTGAATCAAAACTCTCTTCTACTTTATTTTATTTTTCACTTACAAACCTTGAGCTTCAATCCTATACATGATTCTCTAGGGTTTTGTAAAGAAAAGTTTTTCAAAGAGAGTTTGTGGTCTTTTGATCACCAAGAGATTATTGTATTTGTGGCTCCACTACCTCTGGATTAGAGGAGTGTGATTGAGGAGTTGGGTACTCCCTAATGGTTGTAATCCTTCGTAGAAGTTCTAGTGGATCGGAAATCTTTCTGGGTGAAGGCGGGACGTAGAGCTGGGTGCTCGAACCTCGAAATAAATCTCTGTGTTTGCGATTGGTTTACTTGTATTATTTACTTACTTTCCATTCATTCTTATATTGTCGATCAATACTCTCACAACAAGATTGCATTGCGCACCTCAAACTCTTATTTAGAGGAATCATGAGGAAGGAGTTCAGAGCCCTTCACGGGGTATTCGGCTTCTAATCTTGCTTTGAGTGATCGTTGCATCATCTCTGTACGCGCCAGAAAGAAAAAGGGAAAGAAATCTTTACTGTAAAATTTTCCTTGAATCAGATGAAAAAATTACAACAAAACTGCTTTTTCCTTCCAGTTACAAGGGAGGGAGGATGTTGAGTCTTGAATCCTCCCTTTATTTAAGGCTGGGTTCTTCGTGTGACGGTGGAGAGTGAATCTTGTTCTCCGTTGACTGGATGACCGTCGGGATCGTCAGGGATCTTCTCTTTGGCTGGTAGAAGGAGTAGCACAGCTCTGTCTACCAAAACTCTCAAAGAGAAGGTAGGCAAAGAGCAGCTTGTACGCAGCAAGCTTGACGAAGAGTTGAGCTCTCTCCTGTCTCGGTCTGTCTCTCTCTGTGATCTTCTGATGCCAGATGCCTTTCTGATCGCCCTTGTGTCTATCCCCTCTGCCTTCTGATTGCCCGACCTTATAGCAAACGAGGCTATTTATAGAGGTCCTAGGGGGTGAACGTGCCCCCTAAAAATGCTCCACGATGAGGGGCCAACTTCCCCACTTCCCCGCTATGTGGGCGGTGACTGGCCCAATAACCAGGGCGGTTATAACCGAGGCGCGAGACGCGGGTGTCGAGTCCACGCGTCTTGATGTTGAGACGCGGGTGTCGAGCCCACGCGCCTTGATGTTGAGACGCGGGTGTCGAGCCCACGCGCCTTGATGTTGAGACGCGGGTGTCGAGCCCACGCGCCTTGATGGTGAGACGCGGGTGTTGAGCCCACGCGCCTTGGTGCTGAGCCTTCGCGTCTAGAACTTGAAACTCTGCTTTTTAATGGCTTGTCTTTTAGTGATTTTTAGACAGCCTACAGAACCCCCTCCAAAGTTTTCGATATTCCGCAGTTAAATGGACGGATTTCGAAATACTTTGGATTTTAGCTGAATTCACCTCTATGAGTGGACTGTTAATGCTCCGGGTTTGATCTTATCTGGAGTTGGTCTTCGTGAGTGTACTGTTGAACTCTTTGAAGCCACCAGAGTTGATCATGTTGAGTGTCTAGATACACAGTCTAAACCTCCCCGATTGCTTTTAGTCTGTCATGGACGCGCTTTAAGCCAGGAATGGACGATCGTCTGCTTGTGCCAGTGTACTGTTGAACTGATCTGTAGAAGCAAGGACTGAACGCCAGTTCTTTTGAAGAGCAGAGATAGTACTGCTTTACAGACGCGACTTTCATGGGGTGCGTCTTTTGGAAATGAAAAACGCGACTGATCTTCCATAAAGCAGACGCGATGTTCAGCCGGGCTGGAAAGACGCGAACTTCTTAGAGAGACGCGACTTTTTGAGTGCATTTATGGCGGTGATGACGGGGCATGTCCATCGAAGAGACGCGACCGTCGGGTGCGAATCCGTGCCATGTCATGATTGCACTGCCAGTTGGCCTGGGGAACCAACAGGATTTCACCTTTTGGTGCGCGGATTTCCCGTTCATTAAATGATCTGTTCCACGTGTCAAGCGATGACTCGCTAGAGAACTAATCGAGCCACGCGCCGCGTATCTTCACGAATCCTTGTGCCTATAAATGGCAACAGTCAGAGAGATACCTCTTCTTCTCCGAGCGTACTTGTTTAGGGTTTTCAGGAAAAAGAGTTCTTCTTTCTCTGTTCATCTCCATTACTAGATTCTTAATCACCAATGGCACCCAAGACCAAGCCAACCGCATCCTCTTCAAGAGCGACCGTCGCCGAGGCCCAGAGGGGCGGTTCCTCCGCGCAGGCAGTCTCTTTCCCAGGTATAACACCGTTTAGGCTTGAACTTCACCATTAATGGAGTTCATGGAACCCCAAAAAGATATCTTTTGGAGGAGAACCATTAACACAGAAAACAAACCGTGTTTGATTCTCAGACACGGTCTCAGACGAGGTCTTCGAGTTGATAACCAAGGCGCGGGTTTGATGACCCGGTGCCAGCGAGTCCTGCATTTCGGATTCTTCACTTAGAATATTTCTAATTGTGAAGGGTCCGGACGCGGACTTGAAGATTTTTCATCAGGTGCAGGTTTTGATGAATCTTGCACTTGAGCCCAAGTACTTAGAGATTTTTCATAAGTCTTGGTTTGCAAAACGCGGATTTGATCCCGCGGGTCTCACGCCTGGATGCGTATTTGCAGGTCTGGACGCGGATTTGATAATTCCTGAGTCCAATATTTCTTCTGCGTCTGGACGCAGATTCGCAGGTCTGGACGCGAACTTGATAATTCCTGCGTCCAGTATCTCTTCTGCGTCTGGACTATAGACACTTAGTATTTTGATAAGGTGTCTGATTAAGTGTCCTTTTCTTTTGCAGTACCACACCCTTCTTCCCCACTCGCCAAGAAGCGCCACTTTGGACATGTAGGTGGTGCTGACCGTGATCTGGCCTTTGTGCTACGAAGGACAGTACCTGTGACTGCTGACAAAGTCACAGGAGCGCCAGAAAAGGCTCTCCAATGTTGATATGACAACCCTTAGGGTGCTTATGACCGATGCAGCATTCACAACGGATGATCGCTTCAAGCTGGAGAAGCCTGCCTTCTTCTTCGGAGATCGTATCGGCGATGGCGGCTATTCCATGTATGACGGAAATTATAGATGGCTCCGTCAGATAGGGGATAGAAGATTCTTTCTTCCAGACATGGAGAGGATGTTCCCGCTGTCTTATTTTCAGCACATGTCCGTCCCTCAGAAGATGACATGGGACGTTTCCCGCTACGTCCCTGAGATTACCCTTGGTGACTTGGGCTCCCAGAAGGTATACCGCCATGATGGACATGATAGGGCGGTTCTCGGCCTGTTCCCCGGGTCGCGCAAGTCTGAGCTCCCAGTTGGAGAGATACCAAAACTCGGCACTACCTTCCTCAACGCGTTTATGAAAGCGGAGGGTGATTTTTCGGTTGAGTTCCGTGCGCCCGGGTGGGTTCATTCCACCGAGAAGTATGGTGTGCAGGATGGTGAGCTTCGTCCTTGCCGATCTTGGAGATCTGCTAGATCATGTGGGACTGTACTCAGCAGTCAGGGCCGTGCAATATGGCATCCCGCCGAGTTCTCAGAACTTCTTCGGGGTCCTGGAGCGTTACAATTCTTTGACGGGGACATTCTTCACCCTGGTCGGAGAGATGGGCCTTGCACTGCATGAGTTGCATGAGGTCTCGGGCTGGCAACAGGGGATTCTCCCTATGAGGAATATATCCCAACCACTGAGGAGCTCAACCTTATGAAGAAAGGGTCTCCTCAAATGTACGAGACTTATTGGGAAGTGCTATGTCACTTCCATATTTGCGGCCAGATAACCACTTGGAGGTCGGGAGGAATCAAGCAGCTGTCTTAGGCTAGTTACTTGTTCAACAATGTCAATAAGAAAGACCATCCAATAACCCGACTGGCTCCCAGCTCCGACGAGGAGATTGCCGACAGGATCGCCCAGGCTCCGGAAGGCTTCTACACCACGGATTCGAACGAGGACGGTTTCGAACCTGACATGGTCTTCAAAAGCTTTCACCATCAAGCCCAGACCCCTATCTCCGATCGAGCATTGTTGGCGGGCTTCTTAATGCTGTGGCTGAAGCGTTGTGTGGTGCCCACGCTGCCACATGAAGTCATTGTTGCCGATGTAGTGTACCCGGCGGTGCTCCTGGCCTATGGCAGTCCCATAGCCCTTCTTCCGACCGTGGCGGCTGGCATTCAGAGCGGGTTGCGGGCGTTAACCCAGGCTTTCTGCGAACCCGGGAACGCTGTCGATTCCCATGGCAAGCCGATCCTTGACTCAGAGGGGAAGCCGACGGTGAAGCGCCCTAACCCTCGGATCGAGCTGCCTTATACGTACCTCATGGCTTGGTACGTGATGCACTGCCCTTCCCTGATGACGCCGGTGCCTTGGAGTGAGGGTTTCGCCCCTTTTGTACAGCGGTTGGAGGGTTCGGACTGGCGTAATACTTATATGTATTTCGTCCGGAAGTGCATTTCAGATGCTTCGAATTACCAGCTCAATCGCTGCTTCCCCGAGATCCCTGGTGCATCTTTCGGGGATCTATTTACTGATTTCGCGGGCCCAGATGACTTTACGAGGTTGTCCACGGGGGTCTTCTGGTGGTTGATCAACATTCGGCCCGGATATGTGCTTTTCCGGCAAGGGACTTCATGCACAATCGAGCCGTACATGCCGAATCGTTTCACCCGACAGTTCGGCTACGATCAACTCTACGTCGGCAATCCCAATGCTCGACTCGCCTTCGAAGGGAACTTGTTCGAAGGTGCTCGGGCTTGGTACTACAGTGTGGCCGGAGGGACAGGAGCAACTTTCCGTCTACCTATCGAGGGATCAAAGTGTCGTATGAGCTTCAGCTTCTGATCCTGGTACTTCCAAGTCAACCAGACACCATACTTTGTTCCGGAGTATTCATGCATTGAGAGTATCAATGCAAATCTCGAAGCAAGGTCGGAGTCCGGTAAACGCTCGCGAGGCGTCGAGCAGTACCTGAAGGCTCTGAGGGAGGTCGGGAGAAGGTCAAGGGAGGAGCCGCGAGCAACAAGGGCGGAGCCACGACCAACAAGGGCGGAGCCGCGACCAACCAGAGCTCGACAGGCGGTGGGCAAGCGTCGTCAAGGCTCTACTTCCACTGCTGAGCCTGCCCCAAAGAAGGCTCGAAGAGACTTGACGGCTGCAGTCTCTCAATCCGCGGACATCCCTTCTGGTGTTGGGGAGCCGAGGGAGGAAGAGGTGGACAAGGATGACACTCCCTTAGTCCATGCCCGCAGATTACACCGCAGGAGCCTCAGGATTGCAGAGGAAGGGGAGCCTGCTGACAGACCCACCGCCACTGACGAGACCGAGCAGCTCGAGGTTGATATAATGAGCGGATGCGATGTTGAGATTCCGGGGATCTCAGCTCAGCCTGAGTCTTCCTCAACTCAGAGGAGGGATGAGGCACAACAGCCTGGGTCTCCTTCTGTCTTCATCTCCAGTCCTCGGATGGTTGACCCCAGCCCTACCACTGGGGTGTTTAGAGGCAAGGCTCCGGCTACCGAGGCCTCTCACATTGAACTGTCGTCTTCCTCATCCACAGAGGAAAGTGATTTTGAGGATGAGGTCGACTATGGTGACGAACCCGCTCCTCCTAATCCGAGCAAATTCTCACACATCTCGGAGGAGGAAATACATGGGTGCGAGCCGTTGACGGTATCACCACTGGCGGCAGTTTCTCCCGCTGAAGGTATTCTTTTCACCTTCTAACCTGATTTCCCTTTTCATTTTGAAGAGGAGACTTTAACATTCTCCTTTTATGCTGCAGGATTAGCTGAGGATGCCGAGGCTGCAACCTCCTCGCATATCGAGGAGATGGTGCAAGAGTTGACCCAGCCAGAAGGAATTGAGACTCCAGCTGCCGAGACTTCTACTCTGCAGGAAGAGGAGGCCATCACTGAAGTCAGGGAGACTTCTCCTCTGCAGGAAGAGGAGGCCACCACTGAAGTCAGGGAGACTTCTCCTCTGCAGGGTTCGCCCAAGGATTCGACATCTCTGGACCTCCAGCTTGGTAAGGAAGTTTTGATGTCTCGGATGTTTCTCTTTTTACCATTCTGGCTAATGTTGAGATAACTTGCAGAGAGAACTGAGGGGGCCCAGGTAGAGAGTCTGACGGTCAGTGTCCTCCCGGAAGGCCACACGGCCCAAGCCTTGGCTGAGGTTTCTGAGGAGGTCGAGCTCACTACCCTGTCATCGGCTGTGGAGGCTCCTGCAGAAGTGGTACCCCCAGAGCGCCAGTGGCTGCTCCTGTTCCTGCCGTACCCGTGGTCAGCTCGACTCTTGCACCAACAGAGCCGATCTACATCCCCACCCCGTGATAGAAAGGGGATCGGGGAGCACTTCGGATGATGATATCATGGAGCTTTTGACACGCCAGGCGGTGCAGCAGTTCCTTACCTCGATGCGAACATGCATCAATTTCGTCCTGACTAGGGGTAGCTCCCTTGACTTCGCCCAGATGTTTCTCAGAAACCAGGTCGAGAACATCAAGTTGGCCGGAGGCCCTTCGCTAGCCCAGGCGAGTCAGCTGCTGGTGGATCAGCTGGGACAGTACCTGAGAGAGCTTCGATCCCTGGAGGATGATGCCGGTTCATCCCACGAAGCCTAAGAAACGCTGAACAGGCTTCTTGTTGCTCAAGAGCAGGAGCGAAGGGAGGTGGAGGAGAAGATAACCGATAGCACTCGTCTTCTTGAACGTGTCCAGGCTGATTACCAAAGGCTGGCGATTGAGTCCGAGGAGTCAGAGACAATCATACAGGCCGCAAAACAGGCTATCCTTGACTCTCGGGCTGTTATAGCCAGGGCTGAGGCCATGATTGTCTTCAATGAACAGAGGCTTGCTACCTCTGAAAAGAGGCTAGCGGAGTTAGAGGTCGCCAAGGCGCAAGCTGAAGCGGACCTCTCTGTTCGTTCGTCCGAGCTGGAATCCCTCCGAGTGCAAGCGCAGGGATTTTTGTCCGAAGCGGATCTGCGGGCCCGAGCTCTCATGGAGGTTGAGAAGGCGCGTCAACATAAGATACATCGCCTTAGAGAGCAAATCCGTTCTTTGGCGGACCAGGACTTGTAGCCTTCTCTCTTTTTTTTTTTTAAGAAAAGGACACTCTGTTCACTAAGAGTGTTTTGTATTAACTTTATCATTTTTGATATAATAAAAGTCTTTGAGGTTTTTGGTTCCACCTCCTTTGTTGTCTTGCTGTGGATGAACTCGACCTCTTGATCACAATCTTTACTTAACTGACTGTGAATGCTGAACTTAGGTGAGACTAAGTTCTTTAAATGAAACGCGGCGTTTGACCCATAGGACCTTAGGTAGAACTAAGTCCTTTTGATGAGACGCGGCGTCAATTCATGGTGAGACGCGGTCATCAGTTCGCGGCGTCAATCCATAGGGAGACGCGGCGGCGTCAACTCGCAGAGAGAAACGCGGCTTTGAGTAACGCGAGTCTATCCTGCCAATGAAGACGCGACTCGAGCGGACGCGAGGGACGCGGCCTTGTGTATTTTCCTATTAATCTCAGAATGGACTAAGTCCTTTGCTGAGTCAAGTGCTTCCCTTTAAAATGGGCCCTGTTTGCTGAAGGGACGCGATTCTGAGTCACGCGGACTTTCCTTTGGAACGCAGGTGGACGTCATTCATTCTGAAAAAGGAGACGCGGGTTCCAGGACGCGGTTTTCCCATCTGCGTATCGATGAAACTTCCAGACGTTACATGCGGCCTGACATAAAGATTTTATGAGATCTTTGAACGTCAAGTCTTCATTGACGATTGGGAAACCGGGTCGTCCGTTGTTTCCCGAAGCAGTTGTCCACGTGTTGGTTCCTCATTGGACTCAGGCGTTAATGCCTTTTAATGCAAAACCGGCGCTGGCGGTTTGAGACCAGCGTCTGCGACGCTTCCCGAAGCAACGTTCCACGCGTCAGACTCCTATTGGACTTTGACGGTCGTGCGGTCATTAAGGCCGACGGTTTTGATTAATGAACCATTAATGACAACTATCAAGGGCTGCCTATAAATAGGGGTTCCTTCTCTCCCTTTAACAGTCCATACTGTGTTCTTTTTGAGAGCGAGGGCTCTAAGAGTTTCTGCCTTCCCCCTTCAAAGGACTTCACCAGGGGTTGCCTCCATGGATGAAGGTGACCCAGAGCTTTCATGCTTCTGTTTGGTCTCTTCAGAAGACTACCGCTGTCAAGTGATTTCAATAACAGAAAGCATCTCTCTGAACTCCTTTTATGTCCGTGCTTCGATGCAGAGAGTTAAACTCTTGACAGAGGCCTCTGCTGGTATGCCGTCCCGACTTGCCGTGATGTTTCTAGTCCACCCAAGTTTGCACTTTGGCATCATCATCATCTGGATTTCTCATGAAGTCTGAGTTGGTGCATTCCTTCTGGAATTTGCACCGCCGACTTAAACTTCGCTGGACGCGAGTACAGAAGTCTTTGGCGCTTGACGCTGACTTTGCTCATGAAGCTCGCGTTTTAAGGCTACTGACTTGGATGAATTCCAACTCGGGCTGAAGGTTTCAGACCCGAATTTAGCAACCCCTGTTCCCTCGACAGGGAGATGGCAATTTTCGGCGTCTGAGTCCTTTCGCGCCTTGTGTTTTCGGCGCGGGCGCAAAATGAGACCGCGTTTGAATCCTCTGTGTGGCACAGTTTTGATTCGCGTCGACCGCGTTTGAATCCTGTGTGTGGCACAGTTTGATTCGCGTCGACCGCGGTTGAATCCTGTGTGTGGCACAGTTTTGATTCGCGTCGACCGCGTTTGAATCCTGTGTGTGGCACAGTTTTGATTCGCGTCGACCGCGGTTGAATCCTGTGTGTGGCACAGTTTTGATTCGCGTCGACCGCGGTATTTTGACTCACTGCGCGGGCTCATTCCCGCGTCTGAAGTCTTCGACAATAGCCGCGTCTGTCACTTAGTTTTCTTTGTTGAAGTATACTAAGTTCCAGATTTTCTAACCCCCTTGTTTATTCCTTGTAGGTAGGCTTGATTGTCCTTTTTCAGGTTCGCTGGGCCCCTGGAAGAATATTCCAGTCGGCAAACTCGTTCGATGTTCATCTACAAGGGAAGAAGTCATGGTCCTCGTCGTCTACAAGGGAAGAAGTCATGGCCCTTGTCGGGGACTTAACCCTCGCCAAGATCTCTTTGAATGCGACACACCAGTCATGCCTGCTGGCAAGGGATGGTCAGGGTAAGGATGGCGGCGAGGGGGTTACGGTGGATATAGTGGTGGTTAGCATCCCCTTCCTCTCTCACCCCAGAAGTGACATCGAGGACACTCCATGTTTGTTGGATGGCCTTCTGGCGAAAGAGATGCTCATGAATGAAGGGTTACAGGGCTTTCTGCTGCCACCGGACCTCAAGAATACTATTGCTCTTAGCTTAGCCAGCTAGGGCTAGTGCAATCGGCTCCAACTGTCGCCACAGTTTGGCGCTTTTCCAGACATCGTGCACTGGGAATCAGATGCGGCTTCAAGGAGTGAGTACGGCCTCTGAGAGAGGGACTTCTTTGTACTCCTTAATTGTAACACTCAATCTTATTATATAAGAGAGCGTTTTGTATCACTTTCATATGCCTGGAAATAAATAAAAGTGACACTTTTCTTTTTGCCTCTTTCATTGTCTTGAACTTTTTGTCTTCAGTTAGACTCATAGAAGCAAAGAATCTTTGACTTTGTCAAAATTATGATGATAATCTTAATAAGTCAAACTTTATAGGGAAAGATCCTATTTCAGGAACTCTCACAATACTGTCAGAGGTGTGATATTAACTTGACAGAGATGAAATAATTTTGGTGGACCTGCCACTTTATAAGAGAAAGTGACAAGTAGAATTGGTATCCCCAGGGAGGGTGAACTTTCATCAAGTGTTTGGGATTAACTTGATTGAGCTCAGCTGGGGATTTGATGGAAACACTGTTGATGGTGTAGTATTAACCTAACAATGTTTTTAGGTAGACTTGTTATTCTGTTGAAGAGAATAACAAGTGAGACTAGACTCGTGGGGAATCTAGGAAAGTTTGTTACCGTTAGAGGTGTGATATTAACTTAACGGGTTGAAAGTGGTCTTGTCAGAAGTGTAATGTTAACTTGACAAGGATGTGAGTCAGAGGTGTGATATTAACTTAACTCAGAAGTGTCACTGTCATAGGTGTAATGTTTAACTTGACAGTGAGGGTAATGCTAGAGGTGTAATGTTGAACTTGGCATTGGTCATCTCGGCTTGTATAAGGAAGTCCGAGGGAAAGTCATGGTCATAGGTGTATTGTTTAACTTAGCAATGACTTGATGCTAGAGGTGTAATGTTAACTTAACATCATCCATTTCAGCTTCGATATGGAAGTCTGAAGAAAAGTGACTGTCAGAGGTGTAATATTAAACCTGACAGAAACCTGATTACTGTTTAGAGGTGTGGTGTTAAACTTTAACAGTAATTTGTCAGAGGTGTAGTATTAACTTGACAAAGATTGACTCATGATAAGAGCAATTTGAGGACCTGTCATTCTATTGGTGAGAATTGACAAGTGAAAATTTGAAGTGCCAGAGGTATAGTGTTAACTTGGCAAATTTGAAAGTTTGATACTCCGTGTAGAGTTGACAAGCAAAATTTGTACTCGACAAGGAATATTGAAAAGTTTCCATTACCAGAGGTATAGTGTTAACTTAGTAATGGTTGTATTTTGTAGACCTACCATTCTGTGGATGAGAATTGGTAAGGGATTTTGGAGGAAAGAGTGGAGCTAAGTCCACTTAGGATTTTTAGCAAACTCTCAGCTATCAACGGATTTGAGGTGCCTTTACCAACTACCGTTTGAGTTGGGCTAGTCATGCTATTCCCCTCAGCATGATGAGTTGTCGAAGACTTATGTGGGCTTAGAAGCCAACATTTTCCTCTATCCTTAGCCGTCGGGGGCGTCGGATGTTATAATGAAGAAATTCTTCTTACTTTGATCAGAGGTGTACTTTTAACTTGATCAGCGGAAGAATACCATCTAAGGATAGTATTTCTTCAGGAACCTGCCATTGATCGGCATCATGAGTGTATCGCCATTTGAGGTTATGAGGCGATATGACCCATTCGAGTAGACTGACTCTACTACAAATGGTCCTTCCCATTTGGGTTGGAATTTTCCTTTTGTCTTGTGCGTCATTACCATGGGTCTTCTGACGGCTAAGACAAGATCGCCTTTCTTGAAAGTTCGCATTTTAACTTTCTTGTTGAAGGCTCTGGTAATACAAGCTTGGTAGAGCTCGATTTGTTGTTAGGCCTGCAGACGTTTATCATCTAAGGCCTCCAGTTCCTGGAGTCGCTGTCGATGCTTCTCCTCTGTTGTCATCTCCGCTGTCAAGGCGACGCGTAGAGATGGAATTTGGATTTCCAGTGGGAGCACGGCTTCGCACCCATAGACCAAAGAAAATGGCGTAGCTTTAGTTGGGGTTCGCACAGTTGTGCGGTAAGCCCATAAGCATTCACCCAACTTGTCGTCCCAGTCTCGTTGACTTTTCGAGACGAACTTCTTGAGAAGCTTGCCAATAGTCTTGTTGAAAGCTTCTGCGAGGCCATTAGCGGCAGGATAGTATGCCGTTGAGGACACACTCTGGATTCTGAACTTAGCGCAGAATCTCTGGAAAGCCTGGCTGATGAACTGAGGTCCATTGTCATGGACAATTCGCCAAGGTACACCGAAGCGGTAAATAACGTGATGTTTCACGAACTTGATCACGTTCGACGATTTGACCTCCTTCAAAGGAATGGCCTCAGCCCACTTAGAGAAATAATCGGTTATTGTCAAAATGAACCGATGTCCTTTTGATGATGGTGGGCTGATAGGGCCAACCACATCCATCCCCCACATTTCAAATGGCCAGGTAGAGGTTGTAGAGTGGAGATACCTTGGTGCTTGATGGATGAAATCGCCATGCACTTGGCAAGCGTGACATCTTTTAGCATAAGTGACGGCGTCGGCAACCATCTTGGGCCAATAGTAACCCAATCTTTGGAGTCGATGTGCCAGTTTTGGGCCAAGTTGATGGGCTCCACACATACCGTCGTGGGCTTCTCTCAATACCTCTTGGGCTTCTTTTGGTGAGAGGCACCGGAGCAAAATCCCGTCATGCGATCGATGATACAATGTTCGCGTAATCGCATTATAATAGAATTTGGGGGCTTTCCTTCGAATGGCAGCCGCCTCTTTGGTGTCTTCAGGCAGAATGTCATATAAGACGAAATCCATGTAGGGGAATCGCTAGTCTTTAAGCTCTGGACCGGTTGACAATTCCAGTGCTTCTTTGCCTTGACGATCTCCCTTTGACTCCTGATAGCCCTCGAGAGCATTTCTCAGGCAATACAGGTCATGGCTGTAGACGAATATCTTCTCCATTGCTCCAGCTGGAAGAGCTAAGGAGGCCGCGAGGGATGCGAGTGCATCCGTGTGCGCATTTTGTCTGCGCGGTACATGGTCGATGTAGAAGCTTGTAAACCCCTCGGCCATGCGGATAGTTGCGTTGTGGTAGGGTACTAGGTCCTCATGTCTGACTTCGTACTCCCCGCGAACTTGGCTGACGATGAGTTTAGAGTCGCCGTATGCCTCGAGATTTTTAACGCCAATCTCATCGGCGAATTGCATCCCAATCAAAAGAGCGTTGTACTCCGCCACATTGTTGGAACAAGGCTCAGTTAATGAGACAGCTCGGGGAATCACATAATTTTGTGGGGATACGAGTACTACTCCTACCCCGCTACTACGTGTCCCTTTGGGCTTGTTCTTGATGCACCGTCAAAGAAGAGTTGCCATACTTGACTTTCGAACGATGTCTGAGTCAGGCAGGCTTCAGCGACCTCATCTGGGAGATCCTCGTAGACTTTGGCTGCCCTCGGATCTGGGTGCTCAGCTAGGAAATCCGCCACTGCTTGTCCCTTAATGGCCTTTTGTGGTAAAAAGTGCATCTCATATTGGGAGAGCAATATGGCCCATTTTGCCAGCCGGCCGTTTAATGATGAAGGCTTAGTCATAAGTAACCTCAGGGGTTGACTTTTGATATGACGTTTATAGTTTAGCCTACCAGATAGTGCCGCATTTTCTGAATAGCGAACACTAATGCCAAACATTCCTTCTCGATCGGGTTATACCGATGTTCGGCTCCGATCATTGTTCTACTCAGATAGTAGATTGCTTGCTCACGTCCGTGATCATCATTCTGAGCTAATAGAGCTCCCAAAGAATGATCCATTGTCCGGACGTACACCAGGAAAGGCTTTCCGGATACCGGAGCTGCAAGGACTGGTGGTTGGGTGAGGTATTGCTTGATTTCCTCGAACGCTTGTTGGCAAGCGTCATCCCAAATGAATGAGACACCCTTTTTTATTAACTTAGCGAAGGGTTGGCATCTTCCGGAGAGATTTGAGATAAACCTGCGGATGTACGCCAATCGTCCCTGCAATCCCCTGAGTTCTTTGAGATTTCTCGGGGGTTGCATCTCCTGGATAGCGCGAACCTTTTCCGGGTCCAAGTGAATTCCGGTGGATGTTACAACAAATCCTAAGAATTTGCCACTGGCCAACCCCAGGAAGGACTTTGTGGGATTCATTTTCAATTGATGAGCCCGCATGATGTCGAAGACCACCTTCAGGTCCGCTATGTGATCACCTTTAGTGCGGCTCTTTACCGCGATGTCATCAACATAACATTTCACCGTTTTGCGTATTTGCTGATGGAAAATGGCGTTCATGGCCTTTGGTATGTTGCCCCTGCATTTTTCAGTCCGAAGGGCATGACGGTGTAGCAATATACCCCTAGAGGTGTCCTGAAGGAGGTATGCTTTTCGTCGTCAGGATACATTTTGATTTGATTGTATCCTGAGAATCCGTCCATGAAGGACATTCGTTCGAATCCACAAGTATTGTCAATCATGACATCTGTGATCGGCAATGGGAATTCGTCCTTGGGGCAGGCCTCGTTTAGATCGCGGAAGTCGATGCAGATCCGGATCTTCCCGTTCTTCTTGGCTACGGGGATGATGTTGGCTACTCAGTCGGGATGTTGTTCTTCCCTAATGAAGCCAGAATCAATAAGTTTTCTGACTTCTGATTGAATTGCCTCCATTATTTCTGGACGAAACTGTCGCTGCTGTTGTTTGACAGGCTTTACGTCCGGATTGATGTTGAGGCGGTGCATAGCCACTTGAGGATCAAGTCTAGGCATGTCCTCGTAATTCCAAGCGAAGACGTATATATACTCTTACACAAGAGATATTAGATCCTTCTTCTCCGAAGATGACAGGCCGTCACTTATGAAGATGGGCTTAGGGTTAGCCTCATCTCCTAGGTTGATCTGAACAACCTTGTCTTCTGTGGGTGGCTCGCGCTGTTCAAAGCGGGTATCTCAAAGAGTATTTAAATGTTTGATCTAAGGATCTGTATCAGATTGGATCATTTCTTCATCCCCGTCTTCCAGGTGGCTTGTCGAAACCATGTTCACTGAAAGTTCCTTGAAGATGTTGCCGACACTGACATCTGACTCCCACGATGACGTGTCTGAAGAGTAAATATGACCTGATGGCCCTCCCGAATCAGAGGCTGATGGGATCGGAGTCGATACATAGCCCAACCCCCGGCGCGTCCGATGATAATAATCGGGGGCCTTCCCTTTCGGCACAAAGGATCGAAGCAGCGTCCTCCTTCCTTTGTCGAAGTTCAACCCAGGTCTGTTGGTCAGGTCGTACCCCATGCATCTCATCATTTTGAGTGCTTTTGGTTCATAATGACCGAACTGAGGGGATTCCTCCTCGCCTTCCGATTCTTCGCGGGGCGTTGATTCAGACGAGATTCGCCCAAAAAGAAATGGTTTTTGGCCTTTCCGTCTTGCTGGAACCATAAATATAGATTCTTGCGCATTACCATTATCTTGGTATGTTTCGAAGGACGACTTCATTGGTACATGCAACGATGTCAAAGCATCTACTGCCGACCAGGGGTCATCGTCTACTTCGGTGCTAGTGTCTGATGGTACTGAATCAGAAGCAAACACAGAAAAATACGCAAAATCTAAATCTTCATTAATATACCAACCGCCTACATCATCGGTGGTATTATCAACATCGAGCTTATTAGTGCTCCTTACAAGTGGTTCTAACTCCCACAGGCACTCTTCTTTCTCGGGCTCGGTGTCAGCTTCGTTACCAGAGTCTGGCTCCTCTGGTCGCGGGACTTTATCCGTCTCCACCGGATCTTGGTACAGCAAAGAGTCGGTGAAATAATTCTCGACCCCTTTGAACGGATACCTTTCGGCGATCAACGTCTGCACCTTTCCACTCCCGTCAATGTATTTCATGACTTGGTGGAGAGTGGAGGGAACAATGGAGTTGCGGTGAATCCACGGTCGTCCCAGCAATAGATTGTAGGAAGTGTCGAATCGATGATGTAGCATGTCACTTCCGACTTGAGACTTCCAATCTGGCATTTGAGCTTGATTTTCCCCATCGGACGGGTCTGGTTGGCATTGAACCCATAGATAGTTGTCTGGGTAGGGCTCAAACGATGAGTAGGAATGCCCAGATGTTGCTGATCGATGGGGAAACTAGCACTCAAAATGTGTATTTATGAAATCAAATGAAAAGCTCGAATGTGCTTAGTATACCCTCGATACTTCCGTTATAGCATTGGCTTAACGGGTCGTATCCACAGGGAAGGGAGGCGATAGAAGCATTAACAGTCTCTAGTCACGTCAGATGTTAACAATTCTTCTATGTTGAAAGAATGAAAAAGAATGAGAAAATGAAAATAAGCATGTGGTAGGTGAGGAGAGCGATGAAAACGGCGATGTAAAAACCAAAAGAGAAGTGAAGAAGATGGAACAAGGTAAACTAAGAAGGCGATGAAAACACCGATAGAAAAATGAGAAAAGAATTTGGAAAACGATTTCTAAAACAAAGGTAAAAGAAAACTCATGGCTACTAACTACTAAGTACTCCACTAACCATGCTAACCTCTTCGAGATAGTTGCCTCACATTTTGATCCTTGGCCATCACAATCCTTGCCTTCAAAGAGACGGTACAAAGCATGGCTCACCGATGGTTCATAACAATCACAACATTGCAACAAGAACAAGCTAGTACAAGCATCAACTCACCAACAATTAAAAGAATGCATGAAATAAAAGAGCATGAAGTAAAAGAGAGTTAGCTTGGTTAGCAAGTTAGCAAGTTAGCTAGCATGAAATAAAAGAGCATGAAATAAAAGAGAGTTAGCTTGGTTAGCAAGTTAGCAAGTTAGCAAGTTAGATGTTAGAACCCATCATCTTTGGCCATCAATGGCTCTTGCAAGAACAAGGCCTTGTAGAGGCAACCCGATTCATGTGGATTATCAAGTAAGTGGTTAGATAGGTTAGTGGTTAGTAGTTAGATTGCCATGAGAAGAAAAACTAGCAACAAAACATCATGTAGAAGATGAAGGAGATTACAATGGAAGAGAAAGGAGGTACCTTTACATAGAGTGTCACTCTCTATTACATCAATCCCTCACTATCTCTCTCTCTATGAATCACTCAGCCCTACTACAATGATCTAAGAAAAAGAAAAGAAAATACAAGAAAATGAAGAACTCTCACCTACACTACACTAAATCTGCACCTACTCCTAAAAACGAAGACTGCTCGCGTTCTGGGCAATTGCAGGGGTATTTATAGGCAGAAGAAGGCTCCAGAAGAAGAGACGGGGCCACGCGTCGAAAATCGACGTGTGGCTCCCTAGGATTGCCGCAAATTCTCAAGATTTGCCGTGGTTTTGCGGCAATTCCAGGGAGCTGGGTCTCTGGATTTCGTCCACGCGTTCGTCTGGCTTCTAGCTGCTTCCAGATATATCCAATTTCGGGTAATTTCGACCGCAGATTCGTCTGATGTGCGCAAGAGGCTAGGTACAATGAATCTTCTAGATAATCCCTTACTTGGCCTCCAAGTAATGCGGGATTAATTACCCTTAATTGGGTCTAATTAAGCTCTTATTACACCTTTGCCCTTGAACTTTGGTTGTACCTGCAATAAAGACCAAAACACGTATTAGACCGACTATTTATTCATAAAAACTGTGAGAAATGCGATATAATAATGCAGAATTTGTAGACTAATCACACCCCCACACTTATTCTTTTGCTCGTCCCGAGCAAAACAAGAAAAGAAAAACTATACTACAAATTTATTACACCACTTTCGCAGGTGACGCGATTGCACTGAGCGTGTGCAACAAGCCGTTAAACCTCTAGGTTACCCTAGAGGAGGAGTGTTGTCTCCTGAGGGTTTTCAGCGGATTACACCCACAAAATCCATAAAGAAAGAAGACAAATGTTAGTATTTTAAAAACGCATTTTGAAAGAGAGACAAGTTTACGAACTATTTTTGCAAAAATATAAGTGATCTTAGGTCATAAGTCCACCTATAATCATTCTCCCTTAAACTTAGTCTCTATGCAAGATCTTGTCTTCAATTAAGGTAAGAATTCAAAATTGGATTGAATATTTTATCCTTCATAAAACCTAGATAGTATGCACACCGTGCTCAGTGAAAATTTCTGGGATTTCAACTCTAACCATCAAGCCATTTATTTGTATATATTTATATTCTTTTCTTTTTCTTTTTTTCTTTTTTTTTCTTCCCTTAGTTTTCTTAGGCTTTCTAGTTCACCCATGTAGCGAGCCTATAACCGATGACTCCCAAACCAGATGGTCCTAGGGCACCGAATGAGAAAACATCCCTTGGGTTTAAGGACTCGAGTGAAAAAGGCCACAAAACTAAAGGGGATTATTTATTTTCTTTACCACCGTTAGGCGTGAATAATCATGCTTCTTGAGGCACAATTATCCAGCTTAATAAGTGATGTTTTATTTATATTTTTTTTCTTTTATTTTTTATATTTTTATGGCCTTTTTTGTCTTTGTTTCCATCCCAAGAAATGTGTAAGTGTGAAGTGCATACGATCTAAGGCAAAAAATTCAAGATAAAAATATCTCCCCAATTTTACTTACTTAGCCTATAATTTCAAACAAGATCTATTATTTCAACTGGGTTTAAGATGTCATAATTAAGGCTTTCTTAATTTCTAAGATACATCTTAATTTTCTTAAAAATAGATCAAAACTTTGTCTCTTATTTCAAAAAGTTTTTTTTTATTTTTATTTTTTTATTTTTTATTTTTTCTAAAAGAAGTGTAAAAGAAAGAAGATCTAAAAACTCTATGTTAGTAAACCCTCCCCCACACTTATTTCATGCATTGTCCTCAATGCATCATGATATATGTATGCATGAAACAAAATAGAGAGGGAAGGAAAAAATTACCTTAAGGTGGTGGTTCCGGTGGTGGTCGGATTGGTCCACGAAAGGCGGCCCAATCATTATTGCGTGGAGTCCGAAGGAACCCACCAGAAACCTCCATGATACAACCCACTAGAAAGATGTATGCATGTGTGATTTTTATTAAAAATGTTACCCCATCAAATTTCCAAATTTTCAAAATAATTTCGGAGTCAAATTTATCAAGATCCTTGTCCCAGAATGGAGTATGAAAAGATGGAATGATTGATTTGGACTCAGGAAGCACAGGAACTAATATCAACTCAGAAAAAAAACTTAAATCAAGTAAAGGTTCAGGAGTTGAAATCGGTTCAGGAAGTGGGTCCAAATCAAGAAAATGAAGCTCAAGTCTACCATTATTTCCCCATGATGGAATGTGACTTTCTATGAGTAGTGATTCAAGTTCATGAATGACAGGTATGGGAATCAAAACTGACTCTAAAATGTTGCTCAAATTGGGTAACATAACAGGAGTCAATAGTGATTCGGGAATTTGAACAAGATCACAAACTTGAGGGTCAAAGTTACATTCCTCATTCGGTTCAATTCCACAAAAATGGGAACTTGCCAATTTATCAATGGGTCTTTCAAAAGTATGAAATTGGTCAAGTTCAATATGATCATCATAAGAAATTGGTGATTCAATTTCACAATGAATAGGCACTGGATCCAATACAGACTCGGGAAAAGGATTGAAATCAGGTGAAGACACCGGAGTCATAATTGAATCAGGAAGTAGAATTGAATCACTAATTGAGTTTCATGATGATATTCATGCTCAAGTTCAATTTCAGGAAAAGGATAACTTGCCAAAATGTCAATAGGATTTGAGGTGTGGACAAGTTCAGGTGGATGTGCTGAAATTGAATCTTGATTTCCAAAACAACATGACTCTTTGGCTCGAACAGAATGGTTTGTGACATTAGAAATAGGATGAGAATGAAGAGTTTGAATCATCAAATCTATGTCACGGTTACGATCATTTTGAGCCTGAGTCATGATTTCAAGCATCTTTTTCTGGCTGATTGGTTCATTATTTTGTTGAAGAGATGCAGTGTTGTTTTGGAATTGGTGGTGAAATTGTGAGTCCATCAGATTTTGTGATTGTTGTTTGGACTCACGCATACTCATTTCCAAAATTGATGGTCTTCTATTTTGGACTGGTGGAAATGAGTATGAATCTTGAAAATGTTGTGGAATTGGAGAGGCCCTCATTTTCTGAATTTGTTGCTCGGCCTCTTGTAGATTTGCTTCTATACTCCTTTGTAAATCATATTTTTCTTCAATTGGTGGTTCAGAAAAAGGAGTATAAGAAGCTAAATCGGGGAATGAATATTGTAGATAAGGTGAATATGATGGACAAGGTGGACATGGGGGACAAGGAGGTTGAAAATTTAACTCGGGGGACTTGAATCCCCAATTACTCTGTGACGAGTTGAAATTATTTTGGAAATTATAGTTATTAGAATGTGGGTATGGGTTGTATTGATTCGGATAAGGCCAACCCGGTGTATGTGGTTGGTGCATATTGTAAAACGCCGGGTTGGAATTATCCGAATAAAATGGAGTTGGTGTGAAATATGGATTCATGTTTGGATTGAAAGAATTGTTATTGTTGAATGCCATTTCACACAAAAAATCACAAAAAAGAAAGAATCAAACAACAAACAAAAAGAAAAGAAAAATCAAAACCAAGCCAAGAGGAGGGTTGACCTAGACCTAGATGTGGATGTCCCTAGGGGCCAACGTCTATTCAAATTTTATTAGGGCTTGGGTTGTGTGAGTGGGGAGATGATTTTTGGGCTAAGGAAGGGTGATTAAATCCCACCTTATCTTGTTTGGGTTTTGCCCTTAAGTTCAATTCGTGCAAGTGTGCAATATAGACAAGAATATAACACAAAGCGATAAATCACCCACGTGTTTGTCCTATGCTATATGCAATGCCATATGTACATCTCCATCCAATTCACAACAACAGAACAAAATACAGTATATTGGAATTGAATTGACACGTGCCTAAATGCAAATGTCTAAACCGTTTTAAAAGCGTCCAAATACCGTATTTTAGTTCTTTTATTTATTATGGTGTGTAGGCAATCAAAGCAAGAAAGATAGCAGTAGAAATTAACTAGCTATTACAATTCAGACGTCCCAGAACAACAACATATACAATTTTCACAGAAATGCCGCGGTTTTGCGGCAAATGTCGCGGATCCGCGACTTTTGTTCAAAATCTGGGGCCCTGCTTTCAAGAGCAGGGAGATGCAAAGCTAGCTTATGTTCTGCATAATTAAGCACCTGTAAAAATTGCCCTGCACACCAAAACAGAGAAGACAAATGTTAACAAAAACGTGAAAATAAAACCATTCCCTTCCCCGGCAACGGCGCCAAAAATTTGATCGATGGGGAAACTAGCACTCAAAATGTGTATTTATGAAATCAAATGAAAAGCTCGAATGTGCTTAGTATACCCTCGATACTTCCGTTATAGCATTGGCTTAACGGGTCGTATCCACAGGGAAGGGAGGCGATAGAAGCATTAACAGTCTCTAGTCACGTCAGATGTTAACAATTCTTTTATGTTGAAAGAATGAAAAAGAATGAGAAAATGAAAATAAGCATGTGGTAGGTGAGGAGAGCGATGAAAACGGCGATGTAAAAATCAAAAGAGAAGTGAAGAAGATGGAACAAGGTAAACTAAGAAGGCGATGAAAACACCGATAGAAAAATGAGAAAAGAATTTGGAAAACGATTTCTAAAACAAAGGTAAAAGAAAACTCATGGCTACTAACTACTAAGTACTCCACTAACCATGCTAACCTCTTCGAGATAGTTGCCTCACATTTTGATCCTTGGCCATCACAATCCTTGCCTTCAAAGAGACGGTACAAAGCATGGCTCACCGATGGTTCATAACAATCACAACATTGCAACAAGAACAAGCTAGTACAAGCGTCAACTCACCAACAATTAAAAGAATGCATGAAATAAAAGAGCATGAAGTAAAAGAGAGTTAGCTTGGTTAGCAAGTTAGCAAGTTAGCTAGCATGAAATAAAAGAGCATAAAATAAAAGAGAGTTAGCTTGGTTAGCAAGTTAGCAAGTTAGATGTTAGAACCCATCATCTTTGGCCATCAATGGCTCTTGCAAGAACAAGGCCTTGTAGAGGCAACCCGATTCATGTGGATTATCAAGTAAGTGGTTAGATAGGTTAGTGGTTAGTAGTTAGATTGCCATGAGAAGAAAAACTAGCAATAAAACATCATGTAGAAGATGAAGGAGATTACAATGGAAGAGAAAGGAGGTACCTTTACATAGAGTGTCACTCTCTATTACATCAATCCCTCACTATCTCTCTCTATGAATCACTCAGCCCTACTACAATGATCTAAGAAAAAGAAAAGAAAATACAAGAAAATGAAGAACTCTCACCTACACTACATTAAATCTGCACCTACTCCTAAAAACGAAGACTGCTCGCGTTCTGGGCAATTGCAGGGGTATTTATAGGCAGAAGAAGGCTCCAGAAGAAGAGACGGGGCCATGCGTCGAAAATCGATGTGTGGCTCCCTAGGATTGCCGCAAATTCTCAAGATTTGCCGTGGTTTTGCGGCAATTCCAGGGAGCTGGGTCTCTGGATTTCGTCCACGCGTTCGTCTGGCTTCTAGCTGCTTCCAGATATATCCAATTTCGGGTAATTTCGACCGCAGATTCGTCTGATGTGCGCAAGAGGCTAGGTACAATGAATCTTCTAGATAATCCCTTGCTTGGCCTCCAAGTAATGCGGGATTAATTACCCTTAATTGGGTCTAATTAAGCTCTTATTACACCTTTGCCCTTGAACTTTGGTTGTACCTGCAATAAAGACCAAAACACGTATTAGACCGACTATTTATTCATAAAAACTGTGAGAAATGCGATATAATAATGCAGAATTTGTAGACTAATCAGTTGCATGACCCGGCGAGGCATGATGCTCAACGCGGACCCTGGATCTACCTGAATGCGGTTCACCTCAGACGATCCAATATACCCTGTGAAGTACAGGGGTCGATCATGCTTCCCTTTTACCTGCATATCATCTGCTGTGAAGGTAATGCAGGGAGCATTTGGGTAGGTGTGGAGGCAATCCTCTACATCTTCCTCCTTCGGCCCTTGGGTCATGAAGACCTCGGCATTTGCCAGAGCTTCTGTAGAGCTTCTCTGGTCGACTTTGATAGTCTAAGAAGTTCATACAAGGTAATGCGTGCCGGGATGTTGGCTAGTTGAGCCAGGACATCAAAGCGGTAAGGTGTCGTGGATCCTTCCGCCATACCTTTCGAAAGAACTCGAGAAAACCGAGTTTCTTTCTGTTTCTCCACAGGTTGTCTTGTGGAGGGCTTGGTTAGTTCTGCAGCTGGTTGTGGAGGGACTACCGCCATCTCGCCATACTGCTTCAAGCACGGCTGTCCCGAACGGGTTCCCGCCATCGGTTGGTTGGGCTCTGCGGCTAAGACTATTGTTTCTTCCTCTGAGTCGGTTAACGAGGGAACATCAGTCTCGGCTTCTCGAGAGGAGGCACCCACCACATTGCAGGATGAGGCTTTTGCCTTGCCTTTGGATTTCCTGTTGGTCACAGTAGTCCATTGATGTTCATTGACAAGGTCAGGGTGGACCCACATGATTTCCCCTTGAGGTGTAGGGACGGGTTCCAGGCCTTTCTCTTGCTGCTGGTGAGGGTCTGTGTTGACCACTCTCAGCTCTCCTCTTGGAATAGGGACCACCCCCGCAGGCGTTGGGGGTGAAAAGTCCCTAGAGGGGGGGTGAATAGGTGACAATGCTAATCAAAGGGCAAATAAAAATTTAAAGCTACAACAATCACAATCAAGAATCACAAGATGAATGCAAGCAAGTAAGTATGACAATGAATATGATGAGCAAGTAATAAGTGCAAGCAAAGTAGAGCAAGAATTGCAAGAATGTAAACCAATCGCAAACACAAGGATATGTTATCGAGGTTCGAGCACCCAGCTCTACTCCCCGCCTTCCCCAGAAGGATTCCGACCACTTCCACTATCACAAAGATCTCAAATACAATGGAGTACCCAACTCCTACAATCTCAAGAACAAGTAATTTCCTTGGTAGTCAAAAGACCACAAACTCTCTCTTTCAAATATCTCTTCCCTTACAAAGGTCCTTAGAGAATATTGAGTAGGAATGAAGCTCTTGTTGTAAGTGAAGAAAGAAAATTAAATCAGAGAGTATTTGAAAACCCTTCAGAAAATCAGTGAGAAATTCAGCACAAAAACAAAGAAACAAGTCTCTTTTGAAAGCCTTAAACTTTTGAATTTTCTAACAAAAATTTGTTGTTTTTTTAAATCTCTCCCCAAACACCCCTATTTATAGGAGAGGGCTAGGATTTAAGGATAAAACATAATTACTGATGTTTAGGAGGTAATTAGATCAAAATATATCCTTAAACGAATTTTTAAACACAAAAGACAAAAATAAACAGCTCACTTAAAATCTGCCCGTTACTGTTCAACGGACACATCGGTCGACTGGGCCGGTCGACCGGTAGATCAAAAATTTGACCGTTATAGGCCAGCGGTCGACCGACCCGGTCGACTGAGAAAACCTGTGAGCAAAAACAATATCTCGGTCGACCGCCCCAGTCGACTGGCAGACATGCACACTGATACGTGCCTCTGCCAGAACTGCGGTCGACTGGTCCGGTCGACCGGACCAGACTGACACAGACTCGGTCGACTGTCCCGGTCGACCGGATCAGGTCAAAAATCATTTTTGGAAAAGATAATAAAGAGGATTTTGATTTTAACAAAAATACTTTGAACAGGGAATAGAATTAAACATAAAGATGTATTTGTAGGCAAAAACTTGTATGCAAAATATTTTTGTATAATTTATAAGAAATTATTTTGGAATGAGCATGTGCGCAAAAACGTGTGTGATAGAGCTTCAAACCTATCCACTATTCTTTAACATACTATAAACCGAAAAACAAATTACATGAAGACTTCTTGAGCAATCTTCAAGTCTTTGAGCCATCCAATGCCTTGCTAGTGCCTTCTCTTCTATGATCCTTCCTTGATGTGCAATTTGCCTTCCTTGCTTTGTGGAACTTAGAAGTTCTTGCAATAGCTAAGCGAATGGTCTCTAAACATGGTACAAACCTGAAACTTATCTTAACAAACTTATTAGTACCAAATAGCTCTACTTTGGTTTGTCATCATCAAAACACAAAACAATTGGAGAGTGTAACCTCTTGGGCCAACAATCTCCCCCTTTTTGATGATGACAAAACAAATAGGCTATTAACAAAAATATAGGGAGGAGAAAACTCCCCCTCAAATTATGCTATACATAAAACACAAGAATATGCTCTAGATACCAATAATTGAAATGAAGCACCAATTATTGAAACTAATATAAAACACAAAAATTGCTCTTGATACCAAAAATACCAAAACAACTAAAACACAAGAATTCTCAAAAATACATGAATTCAAAAACTCATACATACATAAACATAAAACTCATAAAACAAATCTTTAAAATTAAAGCATATAAATTCATATGGAACCAAGACCAAATGAACTTATTTTTGTCATGTAAACTTATTCTCCCCCTTTTTGTCATACATCAAAAAGGGTTATGAAAAACATGTCTATTCAATAATACAAACATTAAGTTCTCCACAAATAAACGAAAATCTAGCAAAATCAAGAGGTTTAGTGAAAATATCGGCTAGTTGTAAATCCGTGGAAACATAATCAATATCTATATCACCTTTCTCAAAATGATCTCTAAGAAAGTGATATCTAATCTCAATGTGCTTGGTCTTACTATGTTGATTTACATTTTTGGTCATGTGTATAGTACTAGTATTATCACAAAATATTTTTATATGATCAAAGTGCAAATCAAAATCAAGGAGAGTATGTTTCATCCAAAGGACTTGTGCACAACAAGCCCCCGCGGCAACATACTCCGCCTCGGCAGTTGAGAGAGCTACGGAATTTTGTTTCCTAGAGGACCATGAAACAAGACAATTACCAAGAAATTGACATGTCCCACTAGTACTCTTTCTATCTACTCTACAACCCGCATAGTCGGCATCCGAATAGCTAGTCATTGAAAAATCTCTAGTTTTCGGATACCAAAGACCCATTCCAATAGTGCCCTTAATATAACGAATAATGTGTTTTACCGCAATAAGATGAGACTCTTTAGGACACGATTGAAATCTAGCACAAAGACACACACTAAACATGATATCCGGCCTACTTGCCGTCAAATATAAAAGACTTCCTATCATGCTTCTATATAATTTAATATCAACATTTTTACCTTGTTCGTCCTTATCAAGCTTGGTTGTAGTTGTCATTGGAGTGTTGCAAGCCTTTGATCCTTCAAGCCCAAACTTCTTTACTAGCTCCTTTGCGTACTTGGCTTGGTTAATGAAGGTTCCGTCTTGCAATTGCTTGATTTAGAGTCCAAGGAAGAAATTGAGCTCACCCATTGAAGACATTTCAAATTCAAGTTGCATGACTTTCTCAAAATCCTTGCATAAAAGCTCATTAGTAGATCCAAAAATTATATCATCAACATAAATTTGCACAATTAAAATATCATTATCAACATGCTTAGTAAAAAGAGTTGTGTCTACTTTGCCTTTAATAAAATCATTTGAAATGAGAAAACTAGAAATCCTTTCATACCAAGCTCTTGGAGCTTGTTTCAATCCATACAAAGCTTTATCAAGTTTAAAAACAAAATCGGGATGAACATGATCAACAAAACCGTGAGGTTGAGAAACATAAACTTCTTCATCAATAAAATCATTTAAAAATGCACTTTTTACATCCATTTGAAAAAGTTTAAAATTTTTAAAACATGCAAAAGCTAGTGTCATCCGTATGGCTTCAAGCCGTGCTACGGGTGCAAAGGTCTCCTCAAAGTCAATTCCCTCAACTTGAGTGTAACCTTGGGCCACTAACCTAGCTTTATTCCTAATGACATTTCCGGACTCATCCATCTTGTTTCTAAAGATCCACTTAGTACCAATTATTGGTCTATCGTGGGGCTTAGGAACAAGGTGCCAAACTTGGTTGCGCTCAAATTGATTGAGTTCCTCTTGCATGGCAAGCAACCAATATGGGTCCGTCTCGGCTTCGAGAATGTCTTTTGGTTCAAAATGAGAAATGAAAGCAAAGTTACCACATAGGTCATGGAGTTTGGAGCGCGTTGTGACTCCTTTAGATGCATCACCCAAGATGAGCTCCTTAGGATGATTTGTAGCGTATCTCCAAGCTTTAGGAAGCGGTTGAGTGCTTTCCTCCTTATCCTCTTGAACTTCACCAATAGGATCTAGCTTTTCTTCTTGAGCGGGTGAGTCCTTCAAGGATAGTCTCTCCATGTCTTCACCTAATAGTTCAAACTCTACAACATTCTCAAAAAACACATTAGATTCTTCAAACTTAACATGCATGGATTCTTCAATGGTTTGAGAAGATCTAATGAAAACTCTATATGCTTTACTAGTAGAGGAATATCCAACAAAGATAGCCTCATAAGCCTTAGCATCAAATTTACCCAAATTATCCTTAGTATTCAAAACAAAAACACTTGCATCCAAAAACTTTAAAATATGCAACATTTGGTTTTCTAGAATGATACATTTCAAAAGAAGTTTTTGAAGAATTTTTGCATAAATAAATACGATTCGATATATAGCATGCGGTGTTTACGGCCTCGGCCCATAAATATTGAGGGAGGTCATACTCACTTATCATTGTCCTAGCCATCTCTTGAAGTGTTCTATTTTTCCTTTCTACAACTCCATTTTGTTGTGGAGTTCTAGGACAAGACATTTCATGCTTAATTCCCTTTTCATCACAATAAGTCATGAAGAGTTGGTTAACAAACTCACCACCTCTATCACTCCTTATTCTCAAAATCGGAAAACCCTTTTATTTTTCAACTCTTTTTCGAAAAATTTTAAAATGAGAAAAAGTTTGATCTTTATTTTGCAAAAAGAAAACCCAAGTAAAACGGGAGAAATCATCAACCAAAACAAATACAAATCTACTTCCATTTAAACTCTTAGTTTTAGTTGGTCCAAAAAGATCCATATGAATTAATTCTAAAGGCCTAGTTGACATGATATCCTTGATTGGTTTAAAGGAAGACTTGGTTTGTTTCCCAAGTTGGCACGCACTACAAATGCGGTCTTTCTCAAAATTCAAGCAAGGTATACCCTTCACCAATTCCTTTGAATTAATCCTAGAGATATGGTCAAAAGATGCATGTCCTAATCTTCTATGCCAAAGCCAAGAATTTTCATCAAAAGCATTTAAGCATTTAGTAGAACAATCTAAATTAAGCATGTCAATAATATAAACATTATTATCACGAAAACCGGTGAGAATACAAACATCGGATTTAACATCAAAAATCTTACAAGAAGTATCATCAAAAACAACTTTAAGTCCACGATCACAAAGTTGACTAATGCTAAGCAAATTATGTTTTAAACCATCTACTAAAACAACATTCTCAATAATAGGAGATGCACCAATTTGAATGTTACCTATACCGATGATAGTTCCTTTGGAGTCATCCCCGAAGGTGACGGTGCCACCTTCCATGTACCTTGATAGGTTGTGAAATTGTTGATGTCCCATGTCATGTGTCTTGAACAACCACTATCAAGGTACCAC
This sequence comes from Agave tequilana, assembly GCA_038442645.1. Classification (NCBI taxonomy): domain Eukaryota; kingdom Viridiplantae; phylum Streptophyta; class Magnoliopsida; order Asparagales; family Asparagaceae; genus Agave; species Agave tequilana. Next base: position 110,993 of record JAVJIF010020278.1, on the reverse strand, counting down.
CGCTCCCTACGTCTTGGAGCTTTGGTGTGTACCTACATCAAACAATTTAAGACTTGATTTTGGTACCCACATTTTCTTGGGTCCTCTAGGGTTAGTGTCATGAACCCAAACAAGATTATTTGTTCTATTTAGTTGATCATAGCAAAACTTAGGTAAATGTCCATTTTTACCACAATATGTGCATCTATACACTCTACCATATTTAAAAGCATAATGGGTGTGTGATTTGTGAGTATGAGCATTGTGAGCATGAGCATGAGAGGTGCTAGCATGAGAATTTTTATCTTGTGAAATTTTAGCATGTGAAGTGTGCTTTTTAGAAAACATGTTCTCAAGTTTCTTAGTATTGAAAGCACAATCATTTAAAACTTTTTCAAAATCATTCATTTTGGATTTAAAAGAGGAAATTTCTTTTTCATCAATAATAGGAGATTTTGCCTTACAAGTACTCTTGTAGGCACAAAATTCTTTTTGCATGGAAATGAAATTAGAAGAAATATCATCTTTTTCTTTAGAAACAATGGCAAGTTGATTCTTAAGAAAAGCAACTTCTTTTTGTAATTTTATGCATTCAAGTTTCTTGTTATCATAAGTTTCAGAAAAAAAGTTCTACAAAAGCATGCACTAGAACTTCCTTACTTACATCATCATCTTCATCATCAAGGGATTGAGGGTTACCTTGGGTGTGTTTGCCATGAAACACATATTAGCTTGATCCACCTCCTCTTCGGACTCGCTTTCCGAATCCTACGTAGCTTTGTAAGCTTTCTTTTCCTCCGGCTTCTTTGGCTTGAAAGAGGAAGTCATTTTCTTCTTGAACTCCTGACAATCCGCCATGATATGTTCGGGTTTGCGGCAATTGTAGCATATGATCTTCCGCTCCTCTTTGCCTTCAAATTTTCTCCGGAAGTTGAGCTTGTTCTTCCGGTACATCCTCTTGACGTTGCAAACAAGTAGAGTAAGCTCCTCATCTTCTTCTTCGTCATCTTCATCGTCATCATTGGTGGATGAAGTCTTGAAGGCTATGGATTTCTTCTTTGAAGTAGTGGCCTCCTCTCTTGCCTTCTTCTCCATCTCATGGGTCTTTAGGTTCCCAATGAGACTAATGAGGTCCATCTCGTCCTTGTCGTTCAACTCCTTCAAGGTGGTGGCCTTGATCTCCCATGATGAAGGAAGAGCCCGAATTACTTTCCGCACCTTTTGATCGTTGGAGATGTCATCACCTAAGGAAGAAAGACCATTAGTGATTTTAGTAAACCTTGTGGCCATACTATCAATAGACTCATCATCAAGCATTTTAAATGACTCATATTGGGACCTCAAGAGATCTATCTTAGCTCTCTTGACTTGTGAAGTCCCCTCGTGTGTGACCAATAAGTGTTGCCAAATCTCATAGGCGGATTGGCAATGAATTACCCGTGTAAGGTCATCCTCATTCAAGGCGGTCAATAGGGAGTTTTAGGCCTTGGAGTTAGCCTCATATAATTTAAAGTCAAGGTCGGTCCAAGTGCTCTCATCACCATCGGGTGCTTCATAGGGTTTGGTCAAGGACTTGGCTACTAAGCTACCCAAAGATTGCAAAAATATAGTCATCCTAACCTTCCAAATGGGAAAATTTAGGCCATCAAATTTAGGTGGGGATTTAATGTTGTCGGCCATGTTTACTAGTGTATGAATGGATGAATGAAAATGTTGATTAGCAAAATTTTAAGGATCTCTCTATGGATGTTAAGCCAAACCTAGAGTCCAAGCTCTGATACCAATTGAAAAGTCACCTAGAGGGGGGGTGAATAGGTGACAATGCTAATCAAAGGGCAAATAAAAATTTAAAGTTACAACAATCACAATCAAGAATCACAAGATGAATGCAAGCAAGTAAGTATGACAATGAATATGATGAGCAAGTAATAAGTGCAAGCAAAGTAGAGCAAGAATTGCAAGAATGTAAACCAATCGCAAACACAAGGATATGTTATCGAGGTTCGAGCACCCAGCTCTACTCCCCGCCTTCCCCAGAAGGATTCTGACCACTTCCACTATCACAAAGATCTCAAATACAATGGAGTACCCAACTCCTACAATCTCAAGAACAAGTAATTTCCTTGGTTGTCAAAAGACCACAAACTCTCTCTTTCAAATATCTCTTCCCTTACAAAGGTCCTTAGAGAATATTGAGTAGGAATGAAGCTCTTATTGTAAGTGAAGAAAGAAAATTAAATCAGAGACTATTTGAAAACCCTTCAGAAAATCAGTGAGAAATTCAGCACAAAAACAAAGAAACAAGTCTCTTTTGAAAGCCTTAAACTTTTGAATTTTCTAGCAAAAATTTGTTGTTTTTTTAAATCTCTCCCCAAACACCCCTATTTATAGGAGAGGGCTAGGGTTTAAGGATAAAACATAATTACTGATGTTTAGGAGGTAATTAGATCAAAATATATCCTTAAACGAATTTTTAAACACAAAAGACAAAAATAAACAGCTCACTTAAAATCTGCCCGTTACTGTTCAACGGACACATCGGTCGACTGGGCCGGTCGACCGGTAGATCAAAATTTGACCGTTATAGGCCAGCAGTCGACCGACCCGGTCGACTGAGAAAACCTGTGAGCAAAAACAATATCTCGGTCGACCGCCCCGGTCGACTGGCAGACATGCACACTGATACGTGCCTCTGCCAGAACTGCGGTCGACTGGTCCGGTCGACCGGACCAGACTGACACAGACTCGGTCGACTGTCCCGGTCGACCGGATCAGGTCAAAAATCATTTTTGGAAAAGATAATAAAGAGGATTTTGATTTTAACAAAAATACTTTTGAACAGGGAATAGAATTAAACATAAAGATGTATTTGTAGGCAAAAACTTGTATGCAAAATATTTTTGTATAATTTATAAGAAATTATTTTGGAATGAGCATGTGCGCAAAAACGTGTGTGATAGAGCTTCAAACCTATCCACTATTCTTTAACATACTATAAACCGAAAAAACAAATTACATGAAGACTTCTTGAGCAATCTTCAAGTCTTTGAGCCATCCAATGCCTTGCTAGTGCCTTCTCTTCTATGATCCTTCCTTGATGTGCAATTTGCCTTCCTTGCTTTGTGGAACTTAGAAGTTCTTGCAATAGCTAAGCGAATGGTCTCTAAACATGGTACAAACCTGAAACTTATCTTAACAAACTTATTAGTACCAAATAGCTCTACTTTGGTTTGTCATCATCAAAACACAAAACAATTGGAGAGTGTAACCTCTTGGGCCAACAGGGGGTTGTCTTCCAAACTGGAGAACTGACGTCACATTAGCCGTCACCTTCTTCTGCTCGGGTCGGAGCTTTAACACCTCCGCATCAATCAGAGCTTGAAGGATGTCCTTGAAGACGTAGCAGCTCTTAGTAGGGTGCCCCAGCATCCTGTGGTACAGGCAATAGGTGGGATTGTCGGTCTTGCCGACTTCTTCGGGGCGCCTAGCTTCAGGGAGCTTCAGTCGGTTGCTCTTGTTGAGTAGTTTAAAGAGCGAATTGACATGTTCCTCCTTGAAGGAATATTGCTTGTTGGCGCGTGGCTGGCTTGAAGAGCCACTCGCCTTGCCTGATTGGGGTTTGGCGGGAGATTTGGTCTCCGTTGCCAAATTATCCTTCCGCTTTGTTTGGAGGGATGTGTCTGGCGCACGCCTTGTCGACCTTTCCGGCCTAGGCTTACCTTCCTCCGCTCTGACGCGGGCGATAATCTCCTCAGCCTGTTCACCTTGTTGGACTAATTGCTTCCAGGTGCGGCTTTCAGCAACTCCTATTTGAGCAAGGAGTGAGGTTTGGAGATTGTGGCGGCATGTTTCCACCACGGTGGCCTGGGTCATACCGCTTGGACACCGGAGTGCCACGTTCCGAAACCTTTCCACGAAAGATTTGACGGACTCCCCTTTTCGCTGTTTGGTAGCCAAAAGGGTGGGCATCGTGACTTCGGAGTCATCCTCGAAGAAGCGTGTTAAGAACAGCTTCTCCAAATCGCCCCAGTTCTTGATAGAACCTTCTGGGAGCTTCATAAACCATTCAAAGGCCAACCCTTTCAGGGTGCCGATGAACAGGCGCGCCAGGATGGCATCATTATCTACTACATTCCCGGTTTGGGATTTGAAGTAGTAGATGTGCTGGTTAGGTGACCCCTTCCCATCAAAGGCTTGGAGAGTTGGAGCTTTGAACTTGGGCGGGTACGGAACCAAGTCCCATTCAGCCGGGTAGGGCCGGACCACTCCTACTTCTTGGAGGTCTTTGCGATTGGCAAGGGCCTCGAGGCGTCGCTCCAGTTGACTCATTCTTTTAGCATGAGCCTTTCCTGGGTCTTGGTCGCCCTTTACTTGTGACGAGGACTTGGACGAGCCGGAAGTAGATCGCCGCGTCTCCTCAGAAGGTTCGGAAGATGAGCTTTCTCCCTTTCTCCCTTTGCCCTTTGACTTTTTAGGAGGAGACCTCCTCCTGTCTTCGAGCAGCTGTGCAATCGCCTGCTTAAGGAAGTTGATAGATTCCTGCTGAGAAAGAATCATATCCATTTGTGCCTTCTGGATCTGTTCTAAACGTTTAGCCGTCTCCTCATGAGTGCCTGTCATGTAGGCAGAGGTCTCCTTCTCGACGGAAGAGTTCGAAGCCCTTGATTCCGCTACGGCGGAGTGAGAATCATTCATTTTAATGCCATGGGCTAAGGCATTATAGTCAATTGGGGGAATGGCCCCAGTCCGGGTGCGAGTGTGTTGATACACCCTTTCCGGTTCAGAGTCAGACTCATCTGAGCTGACTGCAGGTTGTTTTCCCTTGCTCCTGCTTGTCATATTCGCAGTGAGCTTCGGGTACTCAACATCAGAGAAGGTTCTCCTTCTGTGGGAGCGCCTTCTTTTGGCTGACGGGGGAATCAGGGTCAGCTGTCTAACTAAAGACTGCTGGTGCACACCTGATCCGCAACGGCACTCAGAGAGCATATGGATGAGCCGTTGGCAGCAACACGACGAAGTGGCCTGATTGGCACTTCGTTTCTTCGTCAAATAATCTCTCAAGTCCATGGGAGGGGGATTGAAAAGGTTAGCCTCGCAACGTCGAAGACGGGAGGCATCCATGTGCTGTACAGCATGGACGTGGGTTTCAGGGACGCGGTTCTCGCGCCGCAGCTGTTCAGCGCGCGTCTGGCGTCTCTGTTGAGACAAGACGCGCCTGTTGCGTTACTGCTTGGTGTGTCGGGGCAGAGACACTTGAGAGGGAGTGGGCTGCTGGGCCCCACGTCTATAGGCGCATGCCTCTTGTGCTTGACAAGGCGCAGAGGCTTCACCTTGGCGTTTGGTGAGTTGGTCCTCAGAGGACCTAACTGAAGGAATCTCGCGTTTGGGCCGCCAAATGCGGACTTCACGGGGCGCGAGCAAGGCGCCAGTTTGTATGCTGCGTCCAACCTCAGTCAGACAACCAGAGGTTCCAACTTGCAGCTGGCGCGCACGTCTCCTCTGTCGACGCTCAGCGTTCCGGTTGCGTCGCGGAGGTGGAGAGAGACCAACAACATCCTGATGCTGAACATCAGAGATTTTAACCACGCGGGTCTCCTGAGAGACGCTGACGCGGGTGTTCTGTGCGACGCGGTTGGTCGCAAAGGCAGTTGTGCCTGGGGCCACGCGGGCCTTCTGAGAGGCGTTGGCGCGTGCACCTTGCTTGGCACAGTTGGCAGCAGGGGCGCCCAAGAGAGCCACAGATCGGGCTTCGGGGCCATTCCCCGTCGAGACCCGGCGGCAGACGCGGGTCTTTGGGCTCTTGGAGCCGGAAGAGAGAAACTCTTCGTACTTCGCCTGGTCGAACTCGACAATGAGCGATTCGACCATCTTCCCCTTACGGAGGACGTCATCCTGCGCCACGATTTGCTCCTCAGTGACAAATGTAGTCCCCAGCGGAGTCGCCATCTCTTGTACGCGCCGGAAAGAAAAAGGGAAAGAAGTCTTTACTGTAAAATTTTCCTTGAATCAGATGAAAAAAATTACAACAAAACTGCTTTTCCTTCCAGTTACAAGGGAGGGAGGATGTTGAGTCTTGAATCCTCCCTTTGTTTAATGCTGGGTTCTTCGTGTGGCGGTGGAGAGTGAATCTTGTTCTCCGTTGACCGGATGACCGTCGGGATCGTCAGGGAATCTTCTCTTTGGCTGGTAGAGGGAGTAGCACAGCTCTGTCTACCAAAATTCTCAAAGAGAAGGTAGGCAAAGAGCAGCTTGTACGCAACAAGCTTGACGAAGAGTTGAGCTCTCTCCTGTCTCGGTCTGTCTCTCTCTGTGATCTTCTGATGCCAGATGTCTTTCTGATTGCCCTTGTGTCTATCCCCTCTGCCTTCTGATTGCCCGACCTCATAGCAAACGAGGCTATTTATAGAGGTCTTAGGGGGTGAACGTGCCCCCTAAAAATGCTCCACGATGAGGGGCCAACTTCCCCACTTCCCCTCTATGTGGGCGGTGACTGGCCCAATAACCAGGGCGGTTATAACTGAGGCGCGAGACACGGGTGTCGAGTCCACGCGTCTTGATGTTGAGACGCGGGTGTCGAGCCCACGCACCTTGATGTTGAGACGCGGGTGTCGAGCCCACGCGCCTTGATGTTGAGACGCGGGTGTCGAGCCCACGCGCCTTGATGCTGAGACGCGGGTGTCGAGCCCACGCGCCTTGATGGTGAGACGCGGGTGTCGAGCTCACGCGCCTTGATGGTGAGACGCGGGTGTCGAGCCCACGCGCCTTGGTGCTGAGCCTTCGCGTCTAGAACTTGAAACTCTGCTTTATAATGGCTTGTCTTTTAGTGATTTTTAGACAGCCTACAATCTCATTTTAAATTTGTGCATTGATTAGCATTATCACCTTTTCACCCCCCTCTAGGTGATTTCAAAAACTAGTCCTCTAGGGGAAACATAGAGGTTTAACAGCTTATTGCACATGCTTAGTGCAATCGCGTGACCTGCGAAAGTGGTCTAATAATCTTTAGTTTAATTTTGTTGTTTTGCTCGAGGATAAGCAAAAGATAAGTGTGGGGGTGTGATCGGTTATATATATTGCACATTCATTGTCACATTCTCATACTTATTATAATAAACTCTGCTTTTAATCCTAATTATTGTCTAATTTATATGCAGACCCATTACTAAAGGAAAGGAAAGAGAAACGAGCCCAAAAGCCCATCAAAATTCTGATTTAATTCAGAATTAATTCAAAATCAGAAAATCAAGACAGATCATGGTAAATCAGAGAAGTTGAAAACCAGTTAAAATAAATCTTCTAAAATCAATTGGTTAAAGCCAAAGATCAAAGGCGGTTTCATCAAATCCAGGAGCTGAACGGGAAAACCAGCAAGAGATAAAGATGTATCATCAAATAAGAGAGTCTCACCAACCAGGTGTGGCCACCTGGCCATACCATGGCTGCGAAAACGCGGTCAAAACCGCATTTTCATGGCTTGGTTACTTCTGTTGGGGGAGCATTTGTTCCCCTATCTTCGTACACTCCTCCCCGTTGGGGTTTGCCTATAAATACTAGGTTTTTCTGAGACCAGAGGGAACGACCAAGCAGAGAGTAGAATTTAAGATAATATGTAGTTTGTAACTTAGGTTTTTAGTTTTTTTTATGTAATTTTTATTTTCTTTATGTAATTGAGATGAGAGGAGATTTTCATGGAGGAATGAGAACAAGCTTGTACTGAGGGTGACACCGGTGTAAGTAATCTTTTCTTTCATTGTTGCTTGAGTCGAATCGAAGTTTTGTTTGCTCTCTCTTCTGTGTTTGTGGATCCAAATAAATCCGATAGCCTCGAAGTTGCCTTGCCCTTGCAAGTGTCGTTGATGGCTTATGGTGATGGATATCCATTTCTATGGTAGTGTAGCTTGCCCCTTCATTTCATAGTGTAAATCGGGAATGGGGAAGATCCTATTTGACATACTTTGCTCGCCTTCAAATAAAGATACATCGTCGATACGGGTCAAAGGTAAGCAGGCACCGAAGAGGTAAGTAAGTTTTTTAGATTTTAGTTTTCTTTCTTTTAATTCTTTAGTTTAGATCACCAACACCATCAACACCCAACTCTTTCATCACTCTTTTTAATTTCTTTGTATAAATTCATTTTCCATTTTCTCCACCTTCTCAATCTACCACTTTCTTCTTAACTTAACTGTTACTTATTTTTCTCTTTCTTTTAAAGAACAAAAAGAAGATCTTTAACCATTATTATGACTTAAAAGAGAACTTGCAAAACATGCTTCCATCGCTAGTCCCTCCTTGTGGATCACGACTCGCATAGCCACTTACTATAGAGGTAGAATTGAGTACTTACATATACTATTTTTAAATTCTGAAATTCTATATTTTTGTATGCAGGTTAAAGCTTAATCAACGGTCTTAGGGCACCGGGTGAAAAAACACCTCTTGGACTGAAGGACTTGAGCAAACAAGGCCACAAAACTAAGGATTTTACTTGTAAGTTCGACCACTTTAAGGCGTGAACTTATGCTTTATGAGGCACAAATACCCAACTTAATTAGAGAATTTTTATAATAACAATATTTTTTTATTTTTTTATAAGGCATAGAATCTTTGTTGTTGAACTCCAAGTGTGTGAGTGTATAAAGTATGCATATTTATCAAGGTAAAAATTATGACTAAATTACATTTCTAATTTTTCTTCTTAAACCAAGAAATCAAACAAATAATCATATTTTGATCAAGTATAAGAAATCTTAATTTGATTCTCTTATTTCTTAAAATTAACTTAATTTTTGTACAAAAATAGATCAAAATATTGTTTCTCACTTTAAAAGAATTTTTTCTATTTTTTATTTTTAATGTTTAAATGTTAGTGCTCCTCCCCTACGCCTATCTCATGCATTATCCCCAATGTATGAACGAATGCATATATGCATAAAATAAAATTTAAAGAGGTATGCAGAAAAACTCACTATAATTGACTCAACTAGCGAAAAGAAAAATAAAAAAATGCACAAACTAAAAGAAAATACAACAAATATGTACAACTCCATGTTTCCTCCATACTTAGACCTTTCTTGGTCTATTCCCTTGAGCTTGCTTCCTATCATTCTAATGGGTTCTCTTTATTGGAGAAATTGGAGAGGTCAATCTTTTTGTTATCTTGGTTCTCATCCTCTCTAATTTATTTTTCACCTTCCTCAACCTCCTCCTACTCTTTTTCTTACTGTTTCTCCTCAAAAATTTATCATTACCACACTGCGTAATTGGAGTGTCTACAATATGATTGCCTAGGAATTTAAGCTCATCCTTAATCATTAAATCAAAATTTGGATCAATAATTTCTTTAGGAGGTGTGTAACTGACCAAAGCATCCCTAATCGATTCATCCAAACACATGAGTTCGTCTTCGAAGACGTTTTCAAAGCTTTGGTCAATCAGAGGTTCTTGAATTATGATTTTAAACGATTGATCATTGGTTGGCTTATCGAAAGTAAAGATACTCAAATTAAGTTTCCTTTTTTCAAAGAAAATTCTAGACTTAAAATCATCAACACAAGTCTTCTCACCAATATAATCGCACTCATCCTTAAATAATACATCAAAAAATAGAGGATCATCATTTATACAGGCATCCTCACAACACAGTTCAACGCTTCATATAATGTGCACGTGTAACCAAACAATCTCTAATTACTTTTTTCAGAAACTGAGGATAGTTATCAAGTATGCACACTTCATGCACATGTGTAACTTTTTCAACAGGCATGTCAATATGATCATCGATTTGCTCGTTAGATTTCAAAGTTATGAATTTGTTCGCTTCATGAAACGAATGTACTCTAGAATTGAAGATTTTCGCCCAGGAACAGATTGAGTGCTCTTGATGGAATGAGTAGACATGTTGATGTGCTCTTGAATTGATATGCATCGAGTCGATTTTTGATCAAGAACAGGTTGAGTAGAAATCCTTCTCTTTCTTTCTAGCTAACTCAAATTGAGGGGGTGATAGATCCATAGGAGACCAATTGAATTATGAATTAATATGTGATTGGTCCCATGAAGAATGAGAATAATTCGAACATCCCAATTTAAAATTTGATGGATAGGGTACACTCATAGGTCCTTGAAATGTGTGGAGTTGATTTAGACCTAGTCCTAATGAATACCCTATCGAAGGACAATGTTTCCAAAAGATGAGATAAGTTATGACAGTGATGGCACCAAATAGAGAGTAAGATGTAAAACATAGGATAGTGGGTTGGATGTAATCATAAAATCTCAAAAGAGAAGTTGGTGGACGGAAAGGAGGGTCTGGCCTATAAAACGGATCATAACCAAATGAATGTGGATAGGCCATATGAAAAGAGAATTTTTTTTAATGATATTTTTTTGGTAGCGAACTTTTTTTGGTTAACCTAGATGTAATCTGGGTCTATCGACCACATTTGCATGCAAATCAATAAAAACAATATCACCAATCAAAAGGAAAAAATCAACCAAGCCTATTCTAATGTAAACTTAGACTTAGATGACTCCTAACTGGTTAGACTGTCCACGGGAGGTACATTATAGCAATCTGACCACAAATTAATTGGCCAAGTCGAAACAAGATTAATGGGAGGTATCCGTGCAAAAGCAACGGGCCTAATTAAGCCAAACCACTAGCCATCGAAGTTTCGCCTCTCAATCCCCGCTGTGAACACCGATTTGAGTAGAGTCAAATTTTAACAACTTCCTCCTTAGGTTAATGAGTCCGAGTTATCCTAGGGTCAGCGTCTATTCAAATTTTAAGTTAGGTTTAAGTTGTGAGTGCAGTGGAGATGGTTTATGCGGTAAGGGAGAGTAATGACTTTCCCACCTTATCTTGTTTTCAAGTTTTGCCCTTAATTTGATTTCGTGCAAAAGTGTGCAAGTAAATAGATAAGTAGCACTCCAAGCAACTTTAAATCACCCAAAAGTGTTATTTAGATGCAATGCAGACTTACCTTGCTTTCAGCACTCTTCAACAGTAATGTAAAAGAAAAAGAATTATACAAATGCCTATGATACACGTTTAACCGTTTTTTAAATAATTAAAGCAATGGATTACTATTGAGATTAGAATAACGTGCAAATACAAGTAATGAAGAAAAATAGAATATAATAGAGACTTGTTTGCAATTTCTAGAGCAGAGGCACAACATTGCAAATAATGTTTTGTACTCTTCAGTTTCGAGAAACCTGTTCCAGCACACTCAAACAGAGAAGATAAAGTATTAGTAACTATACTGTTCCCTCCCCGGCAACGGCGCCAAAATTTTATTGTCGAAAAATAGAGTTTAAGAAAAGTGTTATCTGAAAGCTTTAGTGTTCTCTAATTTCTCGCAATTTAACCGCAATAGTAAGTGGCTAAGTGGGTCGAATCCACAGGGAGGAATGCGATGGAAGCTTTTCGGTACTGTTTTTCAAGTGATCTCTTCTCTGCTTAAGAAAAAGAAGAGAAAAGAAAAGAAAAAATTATTTTATTTTTAATTTAAGAGTTAGAGGGTTTTAGAAAACTAGAATTTTGAAACTAGAGTTTTGAAAAAGAAATAAAAAGAAAAGAGATTTTATTTTAGAAAATATGAAAAAAATCAAAGCTTACTAATCATCTAACACACCACTAACTTACTGACCTTTGAGAGAATATTCCTTCACTTCAAATCAAGAAATCACCTTGGAGTTGTGCAAGGCATTAAGTAAGATATATAAGATGGTAAAAACCTCTGCTTGCATCAAGATCTAACTTTAAACTATCAAGGTAATCCAAGCATAGAATAAGAAAAACAATTGATTAACACTTAATCAAAATTTAAAATTAAACTACCAAAGTAATCCAAGCATAGAATAAGAAAAATAGTTGACTAGTGTTTAGTAAATAATAAATTAATACCCATCCTCATATGCCTTTAAGAACACTTGCATAATCACAAAGCATACATATGATTCAATCTAGTATTGAAATAAAAAATTAGAAGTAGTGGTTTTAGAGTTAGCAAGCTGTGAAGAGATTTAGCTACGCATTATTAAAGCAAAGCATATAATGGTAGATGAGATAAAAGATGTCATAATTAAAAAGAAAGAGAGTAAATAACAAAAGAGATTGAGAAGAAGAACTGAAAAATCTTGTATTGAATCTGTCACCTTCAGTTACAAGAGCTCCTTCCTTCTTATAAAATAACTCTTGATCTAAAATCTAGAAAACTAAAACTGAACTTTGGAAGAAAAAGCAACTAAAGAAAAACCCTAATTATTGATCTCTGATTTAAAGATGATTTTTCCTCTGCCTCTGCCTTTGTATTTATAGTAAAAATCTCAATGATCCAACGGTGCACAACTTTCCACAAAAATGTAGGATCAACGACCCAGATTAGGCTGCATTTTTCCTACAATAAAGGAGGGGTCGTGACAATTTTAGAGAGTATGGGATTGTGTTTTGGGCTCTAACTTCTTCTCATCTGTCCATCAAGAGAAATATCCTCAGAATTTGTATTTAAACTGGAGATATTCTGAGAATACTCATTTATTGTTAACTTGGAGATCAAGTAATTAATTTCAAATTTATCTTAATTCTCCTCCTTATCTCCAATTAGGATTGACTTTATCTTTGAATTTCATTGGATTTTTGGGCTTTTGGGCTTTTTTGGGCTTCTTTCTTCTTTTCTCTCATTTATAGAGGTCTGCACATTACAAAACAAAAATAGACTTACATAGCAATATTTTATAAAAAAATAAATGTGAGAATATGGTAAATAATATGCAAAATTAATGAGTAATCACAAGTACTCAAGTATGACTTTCCCACTCATTTTAATGTCAAATTCTTCTTCTATAGGTTGACCAGAAAAAAGAGTATATGAAGATAATTATTGAAACGGTGGTTGATAATATGACTCATGGAAGTTGTATCCCCACTGACTCGGTGAAGAGTGGTGATGATCATTCCAATCTTATTCATAATACTAGGGTTGGGATATATACTGATTTGGATAAGACCAATCTGGCATACTTAGTTGGTTAAAGTAATGTAATATCGGGTTGGTATTATTCGAATTAAAAGAGGTCAGGATGAAATATGCATTTGAATTAAAGTTGAAAAAATTGTGGTTATAATCCATATCTCACAAAAACAAACAAAAATAAACAAATAAAAAAACAAACAAAGCCTATGTTAGGGTAGACCTTAGACCTAGACGACTCCTAACTGGTTAGATTGTCTACGGGAGGTATATTGCAACAATCTAAGCATAAGTTAATCAGTCAGGTAGAGGCAAGATCAGTGAGAGGTATCTGTGCTTAAACAACGGGCCTATTTATGCCAAACCATTGTTCTTCGATATTTCGCCTCTCAATCCCCAACCTTTGACACCGATTTGGTTTGAGTCAAACTCTAACAACTTCCTCGTTAGGTCAATCTCCTATTGAGCTCGAGATGTCCCTAGGACCAGCGTCTACTCAGTTTTAGTTAGGATCAGTTTAGTAAGTGAGGAGATGGTTTTGGGGCTAAGGAAGGGTAATGACTTTCCCACCTTATCTTGTTTAAAGATATGCCCTTAATCGTTTTCATGCGAGTGTACAAGTATATAGCAGAAACAATACTTAAGCAATGTATATCACCCAAATGTGTTTCCTAAGCTACATGCAATGTACACATACATTTTCTCTAGCACTCCTCAATAGTAATATAAATGTAAATGAAATTAAACTAATGTCCTAATGCAAAGTCTAAACTGTTTTTAGCATTTACAATCAACCAAATTATTGTTGAATTAAAAATAATGAGCAAAATAAATTAACCAGGAAAACTAAATAGTCAGAGAGCTAGCCTCTAAAAAATAAGCAACCTGCAATAAATTAGATTAGTAGTCCTTCTTACTTTGCCGCGTTTTTGCGGCAGAAGATAGGTCTCCTGAGCTCTGTTTTCAAGAGCAGAGGCTCAGGTATGCTATATGTCCACTGCAGGTATTGGTTTCCTGAAATCAGCCCCTGCACATAATCGGTCGCTGATATTGCACATTTATTGTCACATTCTCATATTTATTATATAATAAACTTTGCTTTTAATCCTAATTATTATTTAATTTATATGCAGGCCCATGGCTAAAGGAAAGAAAAGAGAAACGAGCCTAAAGCCCATCAAAATTCTGATTTATTCCAAAATTAATTCAAAATTAGAAGATCAGCGCAGATCAGGGTAAATCAGAGAAGTTGAAAACCGGTTAAAATAAATCTTCCCAAATCAATCGGTTAAAGCTACAGATCAAAGGCCGTTTCGTCAAATTCAGGAGCTGAAACAGTAAATCCAGCCAGATAAAAGGGGGCAAAATCACACGCATCCAAATCCCCACCTGGATGTGGCCACTTGGCCACATCCTAGCCACGGATTCGCAGCTCTTTGGTGGAGATAAGGGGAGCATTTGCTCCCCTTAATTCCTCTCTCCTCTGGGTTTTTACCTATAAAAGGCAGATTTTTCACAGAAAAATGGAGCGACCAAGTAGAGAGTAGAATTTAGGCTAATTTGTAGTTTATAACTTAGGTTTTTTTTTATTTTCTTTCTTGTAATTTTTATTTTCTTTATGTAACTGAGAGGAGAGGAGACTTTCATGGAGGAATGAGAGCAAGCTTGTACTGAAGGTGACACCGGTCCTCGAAGTTGCCTTTCCCTTGCAAGTGTCGTTGATAGCTTATGATGATGGATATCCATTTCTATGATAGTGTAGCATGCCCCTTCAATTCATAGTGTAATACGTGTAAGATCACCTAGAGGGGGGGTGAATAGGTGATGGCTAATCTAATGGTCACTTATGAACAAATAATGCGGAATTAAAACTAAGTTGACCAAATTAAACTTCTTTTTAATTGAACACTTATGTATAACACAAGAGTGTTGCCGAATTCCCCTTGCGAGGCTCTGGACAAACTCCTCTAGATTCCCCTTGAATGGGTTGAGGTGCCGCGTTGGCTCTCTTGGTTGAATACTAGTGTTAATAACAATCCCAAGCAAGTATAGCAATTATGAGCACAAAGGTATATCATGCATATAAGAGATAAAGACTATAAAGTAATGCAAGATATAAGTGAGACAAAAAGAGTAAGAGAGCAAGAGTGAGCAATCGCAAACACAAAGGGTTTGTTTCGAGGTTCGAGCACACTTGCTCTACATCCCCGCCTTCGACACACGAAGGATTTCCACTATGCACGATCCAACCGGATCTCTCCTTGGTGCCGCAACACCTACAAGCCCTCGGACTCCCAAAGTCCCTTACACACCACAAGCCCACCGGCTCGTCGAGGCCGCACCTCAAGCTACAAGAGTTCGCACCCGAACCCTAAACAACCACGAGCACACTTGCCCGTCTCCTCAAAGTACAAGATGAAATCTTGGTGATCTAAACACTTGATCACCTACAAAAACTCTCACTACAACACCTATAGGATGAATAGCTCAATGGATGCTCAAGTGTAGTGTGAGAAATCAAGGAAAGAACTTTTGATGGAAAACTCAAGAAATCACAATAAACACTCTCTTGATAAAATCCCTTTTGATAGGAAATATTGGCACTCTATTTTGTGGAGAAAACTCTGCTAAAAGAATGGAAATAACTGGACAAAAGCTCTCCTAAAATCTTGGCTCAAAACAATGACAAAACCCCTTTTATAGAGGTCAGAAAAATCTGACCGTTGGGGTCTGTCAGAGCTGCCGGTCGACCGCCCGGTCGACCGGTAACGGTCAAAAATCTGACCGTTACAGCCTCCGGTCGACTGGCCCGGTCGACCGAGAAGAACAGAGAGCACTGCTCTCAGTTCCGGTCGACCGTCCCGGTCGACCGCACAAAACTGCCAGACGTGCACAGTTTTGTGCACATCGGTCGACCGGCCCGGTCGACCGACCTCTGTGCAATGGGTTAACTTGGAGTACAGTTTTGAGGTCTAAAACGTTCGAATTTGGGAATAAGTATATAGGATGAATTTGTAGATATTGAAGTCTTCTTTCTAATGCAACTTAAATCAAATCAATATCAATTCGGAATTGAAAGTTATCAAAAACATACTAAAAGGTATCAAATCAGAAACTGAAAACTGTTTTTCAGACTTCAACCCAATATTTGACATTCTTAACATTTAAATCAGAAGATTATTATTGAATATTAAATGTAGCTCTAAAAGTCATCTTTAAAATGCAATATAAATCATGTTAATTGAATATAGGAATCAAAAGTTATGACTAGAAAACTAAAAGTGTGTCGAGCAGATCAGCAGGACGGACGAGAGTTCTAAAAAGGTTTTGGTTAAAAACACATGTATATTTGAAACACCAAAAACTAAAACGGTATTTTTCTAAAACTAAAAATCTTTTATGAAAACACATAAATCAAGAGTGTGTGTGTGATATGAACTTGAGCAATCCACCAACTATCTATCCTTTACATTTTAACTAAAACAAACAAAAATCTTATACCTAGACACAAGTCTTCATCTTCTTGAAGTCTTCCCTTGAAGTCTTCTCATCTTCTTGACTTGGTCCACATGCAATCCACCGAGCTCATCTCTAGATGTGGTCTTGATGCATAGGCTCGTGAATCGACCGGTGCTAGCTTCCAACTTGACATTTTATCCTTTGTTGAAGCTCCACACCTACTAAGATCTTGATAAGGAATCTGTCACTAATTAAACACAAGATCATTAGTAAACATAACTACATGAGTTGATCATCATCAAAACTAGAGTGATAGGCCTTTGGGCCAACAATCTCCCCCTTTTTGATGATGACAAAACTCATGAAGTTATATATGCATGGATTAAAGTAAAGCTTCAAAGAAGCTCCCCCTTAACTCATGCATAATAAATAAGCAATAGATATTCAATGAAGCACATAAAAAATGTATGCAAATGAATGCATGTAAAACAAAACAAATCTTTTATTTCTTGTGATGCATGAGTAAAAGCACAAGTATAAAAAACTCAAAATCATCTCAAAATCTTTCTCTCCCTTAAGTAAGGAACAAATACTTCTCCCCCTTAAGGAAATCATGCATATAACTCAAATACTTCTCCCCCTTTTTGTCAATCATCAACAAAGGGTTCAAAGTTCAAAGCATCAAACAAATTTTCTCCCCCTTTTTGTCAAAAATAAGGAAATCAAGGAGGGTAAAATCAAATCAATCAATAGGATTTATATGCGATATACATTCATGAAGAGGAAGACGCTAAGTTAACTTCCATACACATATGCATTACATGAAGAAGGGATGACAAGCCCTAACTCACATAACACATATTATGTAATGCATAAGAGGAGATGTGAAGCTCCCCCTACACACGTATATCATATAAAGAAGAGTTGTCAAGCTCCTCAATTTATAATATACTCAACATGAATCCATATGTAAGAGAGATGTTAAGCTCTCCTTGCATATAGGAAATACAAATCAAAAATTTTGAATATTTCTTGAACAAGACAAAATTTTGAACTTTTCTTATGAAAACAAAATTTTGAAATATCTTAAAATACACAACTTTCTTTTAAGGTACCAAATGTAGAACAATTAAATTTTGAATTTTGATACCAATTTTGAAATACAATGCATAAGCTTTAAAATAAATAAGATTTGAAGTAAGCTTAGCATTAACAACTATTGTGCTTTGAAATATAAATCCATTTTAATACAAGCACACAACAATCATATATATGTATGAAAAGAGTATACCAATTTAAGTAGATACATACATATATGAAAGAACAACATATGAGTATACACAATAAGAGGTCATATTGATACCAATTGAAAATATCCAATGATACCAACTGAAAATTAAGCTTAAGTGTATATATCATAAAATCTACCACATGAAGAATTCGAACTAGTTAAATGAAGGTATTTAACAACTAGTACGGAATCCTTCAATCAAGGAATAAAGCAAAAATTTTTCATGAAATATCAATGAAACACAAGGCACTAAAAAGCACTCTATCCATAAAGTCCAAATCAAAAAAGAAGTGAGTGTGATAGTGTTATGTGGAACATGGTATCATGAAAAATAGCAATAAAACTCAATATTCCTTAAAATTTTGAAATCATGAAATCCATCACAAAAAATTTTATTGAAAAATTACAAAATTTTTATTAAAAACTAAAATTTATATTTCAAGATATATGTATGTTTTGACAAGACATTAAGTATAGATACATATCCTTAAAACACAATTGAGTCCATATATAGATTTGCATGAAAGGCAAATGACTCAAGAGGTATCTATGTATATCTTAATGTTTTGGCAAGACAAACATATACATGAAATGAAAGCACATGATCATAGCATAAATCCAAAATGGGAATACAAATTTAAAATGTAATAATCATCAAAACTTAGGCTATACTAGCACACCTAATGGGCACAAATAAGCATTCAAACCCAATCATATATAGATTTATTTGTGATTCATAATGTGTACAAGTATAAATCTAAGTGTTGACAAATGCTAACATTTAAACTAATATTCAAATCATGAAGCATCAAATAAATTTTGAAAATACAAAAGAATTTATCCATATGATTAAAAATAGGATCATGTGAATCAATTTGAAGAATATATAACTAGTTTAAATGGATTTTTGACAAACTAGTTAAAGATCCTTCAAAAATACAAAGTCAAATGTTTTCCATGAATAATACTAAATACATAAAAGTTCAAGCACTCATATTCCATAAAGCTCAAAAATTATCTTTTATCATAAAAGATGAGTGTTCAAAGGTTATGTAAATGGTATTTTCATGAAAATAGAAAGTGAAGCATGAATCTCATGAGAATCTTATTTTTAATCTTAAAACAAATCATATATTTTTCATAAAGTATTTTGTATTTAGCAATGCTTTATGAAAATAGTCATTCAAGCTCAAAAAGATCATAAATCACATTTTGTTATACAAATGTTTTAATCTTTAATATAAATCAAAAACATGAAAAATCATTTTTTTTTATTATTTAAAATACTAATCTTCATGGTATATGTATGATTTATCCAATTCTAACAATATCCATACATATCCCAAATCTAAAAGAGTCCAATATATATTGCATGAAGGCAATGACTCAAGGGTATACATGTATATTTATTAGATTTGAATTAAACACACATATACATGAAGTAAAATCAAGGATAGGCATAACAAGTATAAATGACCGAATCATCAAAACTAGCCTATACACATGCATATAGTGGACACAAATGAGCATGAAGTTCAAATATATATGAGTCAATTGTAGTTCACTATTTGTACATGTATAATACAAGTTTTGATAGAAACTACACTTAAACTAGTATATACCACATGAAACACCAAAAATATCTTAAAATATGAACATGCTATGAATATTATGAATGAACAAGCATGTACATAAATGAAATAGGAGTTTAGAAATTGTTACCAACTCCAAAGCTCCTAGCATGGTGGTTGATCCACCAAAGCTCCTTGATAGCGATGCAACTCAAAAGTATGTCCATCATGTCCAAGTGCATCCACTACCAAGGTACCATCCCTCTCACGTTTTGAGAGAGCCCTCACCTACATCACAAGCAAAAGGTGGGGGTTTTGGTACCCATATTTTCTTGGGTCCTATGGGGTTAGTCTTGTAAGGAACCCAAGCATTTTTATTTTTATCAAAAATAAGAACATTTAACCTTTCATAACAAAATTTTCTTAGATGGCCTTTGCGGCCACAATGTGTACATGTGTACACCTTAGCATACTTATGAGTGGGAATGTGAGCATGATGTGCATCATAAGCATGGTCATGATGATGATGTGCATGAGTATGAGGAACTTGTTTCTTTTGAAACAAGGATTCCAATCTAGTATGATTGAATGCACAAGAGTTCAAAGTTGAACTCAAATTCTCCATTTTATTTTTCAAATTCTTAATCTCATTAGTTGTGGCATGAAAAGCATGATGAGATAAAGAATCATTTTTCTTTTTCTTTTGAGAAACAAAATCTTTTTCTTTTTCAATAAATTTTCTTTTCAAAGATTTATTTTCTTGAAAAACTTCTTCCTTTTGTTTTTCCACCAAATCAATCTTATTTTTCAAAATAGTGTTCCCTTCACATAAATCATTCAATTTAGTAATCAAGGAAACATTCTCATTTTTCAAATCTTTATTTTCTTTTTCTAAGCATGCCATTTTATTTTCTAATGAATCTTTATAATTAATCATGGCATCAAAATTCTTTTTCAAATTATTATTTTCTAATTCTAAGCATGCAATGTTATCTCTAAATGAGTTATGTTCTTCATGCATGCAAGCAATGTCCTTTTTCAAATTTTTAATTTCTTTCTTTTTCATGTCATATTTCTCAAGCAATAATTGGCAAAATGAATTGAGCTCATCATATGACATAATATCATCTTCCTCGGATTCGGAAGTTACCTCAAGGGGTTTATCCCCTTGGACCATATAGCATACGTTAGAGATGTCGCTTCCAACGTCCGAATCGCTCCCCGCATAGTATAGATCCTTTTCGCCAAGGGAGATGAGGGTGTTCCATACTACAAAAGCCGAATCAAGATTAGTCATCTTAGACAAATAATCATTATCTAAGCAAGATACTAAAGCATGTAGGGCTTTTGCATTAGCTTCAATGTTCTTACCATTTAAGCAATATTCTTTATTAGTTGTGGCAAGATATACACTAAGGCCAAGTCCTTTGAGGAACAAAGACATCTTAACCTTCCAAATTTGGATGTTAAGAGTGTCAAAGGTGGGTGGTGACATGAAGTCCATGGTGTGTGTACAAAATATTGTGATTAGCCTAAAGGAGGATCTTTAACTCTAGGTTGTTAGACCCAATATCAAGAGCACTTGGCTCTGATACCAATTGTAAGATCACCTAGAGGGGGGGTGAATAGGTGATGGCTAATCTAATGGTCACTTATGAACAAATAATGCGGAATTAAAACTAAGTTGACCAAATTAAACTTCTTTTTAATTGAACACTTATGTATAACACAAGAGTGTTGCCGAATTCCCCTTGCGAGGCTCTGGACAAACTCCTCTAGATTCCCCTTGAATGGGTTGAGGTGCCGCGTTGGCTCTCTTGGTTGAATACTAGTGTTAATAACAATCCCAAGCAAGTATAGCAATTATGAGCACAAAGGTATATCATGCATATAAGAGATAAAGACTATAAAGTAATGCAAGATATAAGTGAGACAAAAGAGTAAGAGAGCAAGAGTGAGCAATCGCAAACACAAAGGGTTTGTTTCGAGGTTCGAGCACACTTGCTCTACATCCCCGCCTTCGACACACGAAGGATTTCCACTATGCACGATCCAACCGGATCTCTCCTTGGTGCCGCAACACCTACAAGCCCTCGGACTCCCAAAGTCCCTTACACACCACAAGCCCACCGGCTCGTCGAGGCGCACCTCAAGCTACAAGAGTTCGCACCCGAACCCTAAACAACCACGAGCACACTTGCCCGTCTCCTCAAAGTACAAGATGAAATCTTGGTGATCTAAACACTTGATCACCTACAAAAACTCTCACTACAACACCTATAGGATGAATAGCTCAATGGATGCTCAAGTGTAGTGTGAGAAATCAAGGAAAGAACTTTTGATGGAAAACTCAAGAAATCACAATAAACACTCTCTTGATAAAATCCCTTTTGATAGGAAATATTGGCACTCTATTTTGTGGAGAAAACTCTGCTAAAAGAATGGAAATAACTGGACAAAAGCTCTCCTAAAATCTTGGCTCAAAACAATGACAAAACCCCTTTTTATAGAGGTCAGAAAAATCTGACCGTTGGGGTCTGTCAGAGCTGCCGGTCGACCGCCCGGTCGACCGGTAACGGTCAAAAATCTGACCGTTACAGCCTCCGGTCGACTGGCCCGGTCGACCGAGAAGAACAGAGAGCACTGCTCTCAGTTCCGGTCGACCGGCCCGGTCGACCGCACAAAACTGCCAGACGTGCACAGTTTTGTGCACGTCGGTCGACCGGCCCGGTCGACCGGCCCGGTCGGCAATGGGTTAACTTGGATCATAGTTTTGAGGTCTAAAATGTTCGAATTTGGGAATAAGTATATAGGATGAATTTGTAGATATTGAAGTCTTCTTTCTAATTCAACTTAAATCAAATCAATATCAATTCGGAATTGAAAGTTATCAAAAAAATACTAAAAGGTATCAAATCAGAAACTGAAAACTGTTTTTCAGACTTCAACCCAATATTTGACATTCTTAACATTTAAATCAGAAGATTATTATTGAATATTAAATGTAGCTCTGAAAGTCATCTTTAAAATGCAATATAAATCATGTTAATTGAATATAGGAATCAAAAGTTATGACTAGAAAACTAAAAGTGTGTCGAGCAGATCAGCAGGACGGACGAGAGTTCTAAAAAGGTTTTGGTTAAAAACACATATATATTTGAAACACCAAAAACTAAAACGGTATTTTTCTAAAACTAAAAATCTTTTATGAAAACACATAAATCAAGAGTGTGTGTGTGATATGAACTTGAGCAATCCACCAACTATCTATCCTTTACATTTTAACTAAAACAAACAAAAATCTTATACCTAGACACAAGTCTTCATCTTCTTGAAGTCTTCTCATCTTCTTGACTTGGTCCACATGCAATCCACCGAGCTCATCTCTAGATGTGGTCTTGATGCATAGGCTCGTGAATCGACCGGTGCTAGCTTCCAACTTGACATTTTATCCTTTGTTGAAGCTCCACACCTACTAAGATCTTGATGAGGAATCTGTCACTAATTAAACACAAGATCATTAGTAAACATAACTACATGAGTTGATCATCATCAAAACTAGAGTGATAGGCCTTTGGGCCAACAATACGGGAATGGCCAAGATCCTATTTGTCATACTTTGCTTGCCTTCAAGCAAAGGACCATCGTCGATACGGGTCAAAGGTAAGCAGGCGCAGAAGAGGTAAGTAACTTTTTTAGGTTTTAGTTTTTTTTTCTTTTAATTTTAGTGTAAATTACCAGCACCACAATCTTTCAAATTTCTTTCAATCTTTTTCAATCTCATTGTACATGTCTACTTTCATTTTCTCCACCTTCTCTATCTACCACTTTCTTCCTAACTTAACTGTAACTCCATTTTTCTATTTTCTTTTAAAGAACTAAAAGAAGATCTTTAACCAGTTTTTATAACCTAAAAGAGAACTTGCTAAATAAAGCTTCCATCGCTAGTCCCTTCTTGTGGATCACGACCCGCATAGTCACTTGCTATAGCGGTAGAATTGAGCACATTGCACTCTTTGTTCTATGTTCTAAAATTCTGTATTTTTTTTGTGCAAGAAAACCTCAATCAAATTTTGGTGCCATTGCCGGGGAGGGACGGTAAGTAATTCTCTTTTCAGTTTACATTTTTGGTTAACTTTCTTCTTTGTTCTTGGTGTACAGATTAAACAAATAAGGAATTTTTGCTGCAGTGGACATATAAGTGGCTATGGACTCTGCTCAAGAAAGTAGAGCCCAGAAGCCCTCATATTTGCTACATTCCTGTAGCAATCTGAGTGAACTACTAACCTGTATTTTCTGCAGGTTGGCTGACTTGCATAGTTTAATCTCTGTAGAATTTATTTTCTTGTTTGGCTCACTGTATATACATTTCTAACACAACAGTAAAAAGTTGATTGTAAATGCTAAAAATGATTTAGACTTTGCATTTAGGCACGTGTCTATTTCATTACATTTTCTATTTACTGTTGAAGAGTGCTGGAGCCAAGGTATGTGTGCATAGCATTTAGTATAAGGTTCATTCTTTTATGAAATATTGCTTAAGTGTTACTTTTTTCTATATACTTGTACACTGCACTAAATTAATTTAAGGGCTTGTTCTATAAACAAGATAAGGTGGGGAAGTCATTACCCTCCCTTAGCCCACAAACAATCTCCTCACTCACTAACCCAAGCCTAACAAAAATTGAGTAAACGTTGGCCCTAGAGACATCTCAGACTCAATAGGAGACTGACCTAAGGGGGAAGTTGATTTGAATTTGACTCTTGCCAAATCGGTGTCTAAGGTTGGGGATTGAGGGGCGAAACCCCGAAGGCTGATGGTTTGGCTTAATTAGGCTCGTCGCTTCTGCGTGGATACCTCCCACCAATCTTGCCCCTACCTGGCTGATTAACTTGTTGTCAGATTCGGCAATATAGCCCTATGGACAGTCTAACTAGTTAGGAGTCGTCTAGGTCTAAGGTTTACCCTAACTTAGCTTAGATTTTTTTTCTTCTTTTTATTTGTCTGCTTATTTGTTTGTTTGTGTTTGACATTTCTTATGTGATATTGCTTATAACAATAATTTTTTCTAATTTTAATGGTAATCCATATTGCACCCCGACCTCTTTTTCGGATATTACCAACCCGGCATATAACTTTAACCAACCTAGTGTGCCGGACTGGTCTTATTCGAATCAATATAACTCATGCCTCCAATCTTATGACCATAATTTTCAAAATAATTTTAACTCTTCACAGAGTCAATGGGATTCACCTTCTCCGAGTTCAATTTTCAACCAACTTGTCCTCCTTATCCATCTTGTCCACAATACTTCCAAGATTCATATTCAATTCCACCAGTTCAAAATAGAAAACCACCAATCTTGGAAATGAGTATGCGTGAGTCCAAGCAACAAATACAAAATCTGACGGACTCACAATTTCACCACAATTTCCAAAACAAAACTTCACCTTTTCAAGTCCAATCACAACAAAACGATGAACCAATCGACTATGAAAAGATGCTTGATGCCATGACTCAGGCTAAAATCGCTTGTAATCATAACATAGATCTAATGGTCTAAACTCTCCATTCTCACCGTTTGACCATTTCTGATGTCGCTAACTATTCTCTTAGAGCCAAAGAATCATGTTGTTTTAAAAATAAGATTCCATTTTAGCACACCCATTTGAACTTATCCAAACTCCAAATTTTGAAAATGACATTGACAGTTTGGCAAGTTATCCCTTTTCTGAAATTGAACTTGAGAATGAATATGATCCTGAACCTCAACTTGGTGATTCAATTCTACTTCCTGATTCAATGATGACTCTGGTGTCTTCACCTGATTTCAATTTTTTCCCGAGCCAACATTGGATCCTGTGCCAATTCATCATGAAATTAAATTGCCAATCTTTTATGATCATCATATTCAACTTGACCAATTTCATACTTTTGAAAGTCTCATTGACAAATTGACAAGTTCTCATTTTTATGAAATTGAACTCAATGAGAAATCTGACCTAGATTCTCAAATTCGTGATCCAGTTCAAATTCCTGAATCAATATTGACTTCTGTTTTGTTACCCAACTTGAGTAATATTTTAGAGTCAGTTTTGATTCCCACACCTGTCATTCTTGAACTTGAATCGCCAATATTAGTCACATTCCGTTGTTGGGAAATGAATGTGGATTTGAGTTTCAACTTCTTGATTTAGACCCACGTCCTGAACCAATCTCGACTCCTGAGGCTTTACTTGACTTAAGTCACTTTTTGAATCGGTATTAGTTCCCGTACTTCCTAAGTCCAAGTCAATCATTCCATTTTTTCACACTCCATTTTGGGAGATGAAATTAACTCTAAAATTATGTATGAAATTTGGAAATTAGATGGGGTAAAATTTTTTAATAAAAATCATTCATATATACATCATTTTAGTGTGTTATATTAGAGAGGTTTCTGGTGGGTTCCTCCGAACTCCACGCAAATTCGATTGGGTCACATTTTGTGGACCAATCAGACCACCCCCGGAACCACCACCTTAAGGTAATATTTTTTCTTCCCTTTCTTCTTTTTCATGCATCTATGCATTAATTCATACTTTGAGGACAATCCATGAGATAGGTGTGGGGGGGTTCTAACATAACTTAGATTTTTCTTTTTTATTTAAAAATAAAAAATAAAAATAAAAATTAACATTTTCTTTACTTTTAAAAAACTTTTTGAAAATAGAAACAATATTTTGACATATTTTTTGTAAGAAATTAAGTCAATTTTAAGGAATAGGAGAATCATAATTAGGATTTCTTATACTTGGTCAAATTAAAATTATTTGTTTGATTTTTAGGGTTAGGAAGATTATTTGTCAAAGTAATTTAGTCTTGATCTTTGCCTTGATGAAATATGCGCACTTTATACACTTACACACTTAGGGTTCGAAAACAAAATTCTTATGCCTTAATATATATATATATATATATATATATATATATATATATATATATATATATATATATATATATATATATATATATGAAAATAAACAAATCTAATTATTGATTAGGTAGGTGCTTTGGCCTAAGCAAGTCTTGGTATTTATGCAAAAGATGATTAGATAAGTTTGAAAAAAAAAAGAAATATATATCTATAAAAAATCCTCTGATTAAACTGGGTACTTGTGCCTCATAAAGCATAAGTATTCACGCCTAAAAGCGGTTTATATAATAAAATTCTTAGTTTTGTGTCCTTGTTTGCTCGAGTCCTTAAGTCCTTGGGATGTTTTCTCACCCGGTGCCATAAGACCGTTTGGTTTGGGAGTCACCAATTAATAGAGACTTGTTTGCAAGTTAGAAAGCCAAATAGAACTAATAAATAATGCTACAAAAAATAAAATAAAAAACATATATATATAATAAATAAGGCATAAGAGTTAGAATTAAAGAACCCTTAGTCAAAACTTCACGGTTACGAAGATGCATATGACTTAGGGTAAAGTAATAGACTATATGAGAAGTACAATTTGACTCCTTACTTTGAGTGATAAAATTTTTTTTAATAGAGAGTAAGTTTAGGAATGAAAAAATTCGATTTTCCTATAACTTATAGATTACTTAAATCTTACAATAATATTTCAAATATTTTTCTCTTTCAAAATGTGTTTTCAAAATATTAACACTTTGTTTCTCTTTCTTTATGGATTTTGTGTGTGTAATCCACTAAAAACCCTCATGAGACAAAACTCATCCTCTAGGGAAAACCTAGAGGTTAAACGGTTTGTTGCACATGCTCAGTGCAATCGCGTGACCTGAGAAAGTGGTCTAATAATTTGGTTTTAGTTTTGTTGTTTTGCTCAAGGACGAGCAAAAGATAGGTATGGGGGTGTGATCGGTCGCTGATATTGCATATT
This sequence comes from Agave tequilana, assembly GCA_038442645.1. NCBI lineage: Eukaryota > Viridiplantae > Streptophyta > Magnoliopsida > Asparagales > Asparagaceae > Agave > Agave tequilana. Next base: position 83,831 of record JAVJIF010020278.1, on the reverse strand, counting down.
CATTATCACATTCTCATATTTATTATATGATAAACTCTGCTTTTAATCCTACTTATTGTTTAATTTATATGCAGGCCCATGGCTAAAGGAAAGAAAAGAGAAACGAGCTCAAAGCCCATCAAAATTCTGATTTAATTCAAAATTAATTCGAAATCAGAAGATCAGAGTAGATCAAGGCAAATCAAAGAAGTTGAAAACTGATTAAAACAAATTTTCTCAAATCAATCGGTTAAAGCCAAAGATCAAAGGCCGTTTCGTCAAATGCAGGAGCTGAAACAGCAAATCCAGCCGGACAAAAGGGGAAAAAATCACATGCATCCAAATCCCCACCTGGATGTGGCCACTTGGCCACATCCTGGCCGCGGATCCGCGGCCAAGTCGCGGATCTACGGCTCTTTGGTGGAGATAAGGGGAGCGTTTGCTCCCCTTATCTCCTCACTCCTCTCCCCTCTGGGTTTTTGCCTATAAAAGGCAGGTTTTCACTAAAAAATGGAGCGACCAAGCAGAGAGTAGAATTTAGGCTAATTTGTAGCTTATAACTTAGGTTTTTTTATTTTCTTTCATGTAATTTTTATTTTCATTATGTAACTGAGAGGAGAGGAGACTTTCATGGAGGAATGAGAGCAAGCTTGTACTGAAGGTGACACCGGTCCTCGAAGTTGTCTTGCCCTTGCAAGTGTCGTTGATGGCTTATGGTGATGGATATCCATTTCTATGATAGTGTAGCTTGCCCCTTCAATTCATAGTGTAATACGAGAATGGCCAAGATCCTATTTGTCATACTTCGCTCGCCTTCAAGCAAAGGTACATCGTCGATACGGGTCAAAGGTAAGCAGGCGCCGAAGAGGTAAGTAACTTTTTTAGGTTTTAATTTTCTTTTCTTTTAATTTTAGTATAAATTATCAACACTACAATCTTTCAAATTTCTTTCAATCTTTTTCATTACGTTGTATATATCCGCTTTCATTTTCTCCACCTTCTCTATCTACCACTTTCTTCCTAAGTTAACTGTAACTCCATTTTTCTATTTTCTTTTGAAGAACTAAAAGAAGATTTTTAATCATTTTTTGTAACCTAAAAGAGAACTTGCTAAATAAAGCTTCCATCGCTAGTCCCTCCTTATGGATCACGACCCGCATAGCCACTTGCTATAGCGGTAGAATTGAGCACGTTGCACTCTTTATTCTATGTTCTAAAATTTTGTATTTTTTTGTGCAGGTAAAACCTCAATCAGCACACAAAATAGAGAAGAAAATTAAACTGTTAGTAAATTTAAAAAGAAAACTTACTGTCCCTCCTTGGCAACGTCGCAAAAATTTAATTAAAGCAAACCTATGCAGAAAAATAAAAGTTTAGTGATTGATAATAAATAGTGCGAGGTTGCTCAATCTACCGCTATAGCAAGTGACTATACGAGTCATGATCCACAAGGAGGGACTGCGATGAAAGCATTTAGTAAATTCTTTTTTAAGTTACTAGATCGATTAAAATGTTTCTTCTTAGTTTTAAAAGAAAAGAAAAACTGTTGAGAATAGAAGAGGAGGAGAAGAAGAAGGTGATGTCGGTGTTTTGAAGTGTATCTAAACTAAGCTAAAAAGAAGAAAGAATAAAGAAAAAAGAAGTGTGTTTCTAACCTAATAAATAAAGAAAGAAAGAACTAAAATAAATACTTACTAACCTTTTCGGCGCTTGCTTACCTTGGATCTGTTGCAATGACCTACCTTGGCTTGAAGGCGATCACAGCATGGCATATATGATCTTTCCTACTTCAAATTAGTCTAACTAACTAAAAATGCAAGCATAAAGGAATACTACACTATTACACAATCAGAAATAGATATCCATCAGCATAAACCATTAATGACACTTGCAAGTGTAAGGCTGATTCGAGGTGATATGATTCACTAGGATTTACAGTCATCCCAAAGGCAAGTAAGCTTTTGATTTAAATGGAGAAATAATGAAAGAAAGGAAAAAAGGTTACAATGGTGTCACTCTCAATACAACTCTCTCTTTTAAACATGAATCTCTCTTTCTAGCCTAAAGTAATAAAGAAACAAAAAATTACATTAAAAGAAAAATAAAAACCTAAATTAAAACTTAGAATGAAAAATCTATTCTAAACTCTCTGCTGGAGTGGTGCCAGTTTGCCTCTGAACTTGCAGGTATTTATAGGCCAAATGGTGTAATATCCTTATTTTCAAAATACAAGATTTAATAATAAATAATAATATTTTAATTTGTGTACATGTATCTTGTGTTAATTATCTTATTTTAATTATTATTTATTGAGAATTATTATATTAATTGTTAAGAAATTCTAATATCATTATTAGTTATTTTAAATTGCTATTAGTATGTAATTATTATTGATTATTATTGTTTGTTGTTGTTATCACTTCTATTATTATTTTATTTTAGTTTTTCCTTCCTCTTCATTTAAACCTAGCCCAAGCCCATACACTTCTATTTTCTTCCCATTCTATTTTTTTTTTCCAATCCATACCCTTTAACCCAATCCAACCCATTATCTATACCCATTAACTACTAACTCAAGACCCATTATCCCATTCAAATCCTCAATCCTATCTATTCAAATCATAATCATAACTAATCAAATTCCAATCCAAACCCACAACCTAATCCTAACTACTAAATCAAGTAGTTTTAGCCTAATTGAAATTCAGATTTTAAAATCTTTAATAATCAATATAAAAACCTAAACTTCTTCACCTTCTTCTACTAAGAGAAAATCCTAACTCAAACTCTCCCCACTTCCCTCTCCCCTTTCCTCAAGCGGATCGTGAACGAACGAAATCTTGAAGTGCAGAGATTGAGGAGCAGGATAGGGGAAAATCAAATCCAAGTAAGTAATCAGTTTCCTCACAATTTATTTGGTATAAATAACTTATTAAATATCATGCCTACACAATGATTATCAATAAAAATTTTATACATCAAAACTTAATCTAAAATTCAATTAAAAAAATACATGTGAGAATGTACCAATACATATCTAAATCTACATATTTTTAGAATATTTTTACAACAAAGGATATCAAAAAATAATAATAATAATAATAATTGGTCGCTGCTATTGGCCAGGCCGAGAGTAGCTCGGCCACTGCACAGACCCATGTGGATCTGTGCAGTCTCGGCCAGACCTAGGCCTGGCCAGCCAGACCCAGACCTGGCCTGGCCGGGTTGGGCTGCACAGGGGGTAGGCCCCTGTGCACACTTCTGGAAAAAAATTCTTTTTGCTGCTAAGGCCCACTGGCCTGCATCTCAGCCCAGCTCTGCATGGGCCTGCATCTTCTGAACCCAGACCCGCATGGCAGAACCTGACCCAACTAAAAATCTAGACACGTTAACCTGTAGGAAAACAATTAAACTAATTAGTTAGAAATATCAAAAAATGAAGAAAAATATAAATAACAGTCTACGATACTTCTACAATCTATAATAAAATTTTTAATCAATAGCAACATAAATTAACTTAAATCACCCACTTCAAAGTCAATTTTTATTAATGGTAGATTCAGATCCGTTAAGGGGTTTCATTGTTATAAAGCCTTTAAAAATCCAACAAAAATTAAAAATTAGTTTAAATTAAACATATAAAATCCATGTAATCCAGAGGACCATATTCTCAACCCCCAAACCAATTAATCAAGATTAAAACCCCTTATAACTCTCAAGTAGAACATCCTTTTAAAACAAATTCTAACAATTTCTATTGGAATGAACTGTATAGATTTATCGGGATCCTAGGATTTCAATGCTTTGGACTTATGATCAAGTTCATGTGAGTGTTCTTTTTCCTCCTTCAGTTAAACAAGAATTTTATAATAAATGATTTTATTTAGTTATTTAATTATGCTATAAAGGTGATTTAAATGATTAAGCTAGTTTTCTAGTATTTAGAAACTTTATAGTTTTCATAAATTACTTACACGTACTCCTTGTAATATATTTATGTATTCCTGCATGTAATAAAGTTCATTGTTCTGAGTAATAAATCTACATGATTACTGCATGACATTGATTCGGACTATACTACTAAAATTTACTATGATGATATTTGTGAGTGTTTGCCCTTGTATCAATTTCTTATTTATCATTGTTAGTATTATTTCTATGTTATCTGTATCATTTCATGTGACCATCTGACTTATTTTACTAGTATGATTACCTGTATCACTTCATGAGATATCAGTGAGTGCTCACCCTATTTATTTGGTTGATATGAGCGGTTATCGGCATCATTACATGTGTAAAGTATTACCACTTTTGATTCTAGACTAGTTGTAGTATATCTTAGACTGTGATTTGAATGATCTTGAGATTGACTTGGTTCATAATTGTAGATATATAGTACATTTATTTGAGATAGTTATCGGATATCTATTTGATGATATTTCAAACGGAAATTCATTTGGATAATGAGGATGGATTAAATACGATGTTACCTTATTTAGAAGATTGATTTCTCTTGATGCTTAGATTTATATATGGACCTAGAGTTCAACTTGAGTTTTACACGAGATCTTAATTCGCATTTAGATGAGATCAATAATAGCTGAATTCTGATCATATGAGAGAATACCTTACCTTGATTTTGATCTATCATATGATACTGATTTTTGATTATTAGTTGCAAGTATTTTATTTGGATATATTCACTGATAAATTATCTGAGTAATAATGTTTATTGATATCGAAGGTTGGATACAGAGACTTTCTAGATTTCATGTAGTTTGAGGATGTCCCACTCCTAAGTTATATCTTGATTGGGATTGGGACTATTGATGATGTAACTTAGACTATAATCAGATTTAGATCTTAGATTTTACCGGTGCACGATGGTAGTTTTATGAGTGGATATCTGGGTGACATTATTAGTAGATTTGATTATTCTTATTGATGGTAAAACAGGTGAGAGTTTAGTTAGATATTGAGGATTGATTAATTTGGAGATTCCTTATTAAAAGAATGAGATCTTGAGCTTGGACTTGTCAGTAAACTCAGTTGAGTTGGAGTTGACCTTGGGTTGAGGAGTAGGCGTAGATTGGTTTGACCTAACCTGGTGCATGTATATACATAATTGACTAGTTACTTGAATTCTGGATCTTGTGTTTGGACTTAATGGAAGCGGGAGTGTATGATGATCTTAATCAGAATGGATAGTGGAGATTGGTTAGATATAGATGAGTTGATTGTTTATTTTACCTGGATTATTCTATTCATGCCTATATGTCATTACTCATCCTGAACATCAAGATATCACTTGACTGATGACACTTGACATCTACCTAATAACTATATTGTCCATATTGTCATAGTTGCTGGAAAAATATTGTTAGACGGTAACAACACTCTTCTGTTATACTTGTTACATTCCATATTATACCAGTATCCTGTTCACTGACATTATATATCCTGTTATACTAGTATCCTGATGACACATGTTGACATTGTTACAGTGATTATCATCGAGTTATCCCAGTGATCTAGGTAACTTGTACATTAAATAATCTTGATAATCTAAATAACATGATCATTAAACAACTTACACTGGGATCGGGGAAATTGATGGAGGAGACAGCGTCTGCATTTTGGGTGGACTTAAGATATAGATTGCATATCCGAAAGGGGTTCCACTATATGGTTCCCGTGGGATAACTGACACCCTAGTCCTGTTTTTGTTCCTGTTATATATGTTATACATGTTACCTTACTACCTTGCGGTAGGTCCTGGTTCAGCGATGGAGTTTGGGCCATGGTCCCGGGTATGCACGAGACCTACTTAAAACACAGACAATGTCTCAAACCAATCAGTTTCAATAATATAGGACCCTAATTAACATGTGTAGTAGGTGTAATATGGAATGCGTCTATTACAGGTGGCAATTGATGTTCGTTGACATAATAATAATAATAATAAGCTGTTCATAATGTACTGGATTGATTGTAGACACCTGATACATGCTTGATATTATAGACATCTTGAGTTTACTCATGACCTAATGTACACCTGACTATAGCACTGACTGGTTTATTTACTGTTCATTTATGTCATATATGTTATTTCTGTTTTATTCTAGTCTATAAATTCATCATCTGCTCACACATTATATGCATGTGCACCTTCCCCTTTATTCTTTCACATTCACTAGGAGTTCTGACTCTCTAAATTTGCATATCTAGATCTGTGGCTATTTATTACTGATCAGGTATTTGGAGAGGATCATAGGCATCTTGAGGAACATGGAGTTCTCTCTATTCGATTACTGTTATTCTCACTTTCTTTTATTCCTATCGTTATCTTTGATTCCCGATATATTAGACTCACTGCTTATTCTATTCCTTTATTTATCTGTTATCATGTGTGGTTATTCATATGTAATATTGCAGTGTTATTATGTCATCATTGTGATTATATAGCTCGTTCGGGTTACTTTAAGCTTAGCGTGTATATGTAGGGTATTCTCCTCGTATACATACGTCGCCGACTCTTATCGCGACTCTGTTTTCACGTATTTTGAGAAGCGGGGCGTGACAAATGGAGAGGGAGAGCGTCTGAAGATAAAGGGAGCAAACGCTTCCCCATCTATTGCAACAAAGCCGCGCAAACGCAGCATTTACCACGTTTGTGCGGCCTGGATCTGGCCATTTGACCAGATCTAAGGGCGCGTAGCTTCTCTCGTTTGGATATCTCCTTTTCTCCACTTTGTTTTTCAATTTGTATTTTGGATTTGGTAATATTCTGTTGATATTCAAGTTAACCAAATGGATTTATAGAAATCTAAGTTTAACCGGTTTCTATTTGGTGTTATCTTTTCTGATTTACTCTGATCTTCAGATTATCTTCTGAATTTTTGCCCCAATCCTTGATTTGTTTTAATTCTGAGTTTAATTGGGTTATTGGGCTCGTTTTCTCTCATTCTTCATTAGTAAAGTCCTGTGCATACTTGATGTATGGGCAAAAAGTTTTCAAAATACATGATTTTTAATTTTTAGTTAGTTTAAATAATGTAGATCAACTGCAACGGAATGGATCTTGGATTCGGATGTCGTAGGATTGTATTTGAGTGGGAAGAATTTGGTCTCGAATCCTTCCGGAATCACATAAGTGTGTGTATATTCCTTGAAGAGAAAATACACAAGTTGCCTTTAGTCGGATTTGGATAGTCAGGCGCTGGGTTTGCTCCAAAGTAGTCACGGATTCGAGGCCGTCCCTAGGCGGATTTGGACAGTAAAGCGCTGGATTTGCTCCCCAACAACTGCTAGCTCGGATCTGCCACATGGACACCATGTGATTAGTCTGGGGGTTGATTGATCACTACACAGTTTTATCTCTAAGACATTCTAAGATACCCTGAAACTTACGTTTCAAATATACATACATACATACATATATATATATGGGGTTACTGTACCTCAGCCGACAGCTGAGAGAGTTTCTCAGCCGGCATAACGTGGCTTCATATTAGCCGCAGAAAAGTCAAAAATTTAGGCGGTAAAAGAAGACCCTCAATCAATTTTCGTTGCCCAATGACTAAAATACCCTCAGTTTCACTTTTAACCTGGACTATTCCTCCACTTAAAAAATTACAGATCTGAAAATTTTGAGTTTTTTTAAATAAAAAAATTACAGATCTTGATTACTAAATTTTAAAAAATAAATTATTTTAAAAGAATGCAACCATGGTCGCATTAATATTCAAGTTTTTTTTGAAAGATGTTGTAATCACAATAAAAATATATTACTACAACTTGAAATAGTTTATTTTATTTTATTTTTTTGTTTTCTGAAACTGCAATCGAAATCGCAGTTTCTGAAAAGAAAAATTTTGGATTTAAATTTTTTAATATCATTTTCACTTTTTAGATTTATTTTTATTTTACATTGTGACCTCTGGTCGCAGTGTTGCAGCCTTTTTTTTATTTTTTCGATTAGGGGCGCAGTATTTTTTTGACCTTGCTAAGCTAAATAGGATACTGCGACGTAGTCACAGTCTTATGAAATAAGAGCCGCAGACAATTAAAGTGTGACAATAATCTCGTAAGTTAATTAATTAAGATGATTAGAAGATTGCGACTTCAGTCACAGTCTTATGTAACAACAGCCTCTTTGAGAATGTTTTGTTTGATAACAATGCAACCTTGGTCATAATATTTTTTATTAAATAATCTAAATAGAAAACTACGACCATGATCGCATTCTTATGAAATAAGAGATATAGTCAATTGAAGCAGTGAATAAGATCTCAAAAATTAAGTAATTAAGATGGTTAGAAGACTGCGACCGAATACTGCGACATTGGTCGCAGTCTTATGTAATAGCAGTCTTTTTGAAAAGTTTTGTTTGATAACACTGCGACCTTGATCACAGTATTTTATAACTTATTTTTCATATTTGCGACCGAGATCGCAGTCTTTTTATTAATAAATTTTAATTGGACTACGACTTTTAGTCGCATTCATAATAATAAATTGTCAAATAAATTGAATTCTGTGATCATAGTCGCAGTATGAAATTTTATCTTCAAATCATTTGTTTTACAAGACAGCGACCAAGATCTGACAGCATGAGGAGACACAGAGAGATAGACATATAAAAGGGGACAAAAAATAATAATAAAAAATATAAAACTAATACATCATTCCAAGAAAAGACAAACGATATGGGCTTTTAGTAATTTCAATTATTTTCAAAAGCAGGACGTCATTTTAGATTGTCGAATTATGTGGCTTATAATATGCCACGTCATCGTAGGCTGGGAGGGACTCTCAAATGTCGGCTGATATACACATTTCTGTGTGTGTGTGTGTGTGTGTGTATATATGTGGGGTTACTGTACCTCAGCCGACGGCTGAGAGAGTTTCTCAGCCCGTGATGACGTGACTGAATATATGCCACAAATCGGCCGCAGAGTGTAGGCGCCAAAAAAAAAATCCTGCCTAAACATTCGTGAATCAAAATGACAAAAATACCCCTTTTTTACTTCTAAACTGTCATAAACTCATCCACAAACAAAATTTACCTAAAATAATTTTCAGTTGAATATATCTACAGTTATAAAATTCATAATTCTACTACATCGAAAATATAATAGAAAAAAAAATTGGATCAACATAATGTGAAATAAACAGAAGCATTGAAAAGTAAAAAAAATATGTTTGAAACATAAAAAAAATGATATCCTTCAGCACTCCGACGACAGAAGCTATCTTTTTTCACATGCCTTCTGTAACAGAATTCTCACCGTTTTACAAATTTCGCGATCATAGTCGCAATCATAGTATAATAAAACTTTCAATCATTGCGACTATAGTCGCAGACTTAATACAAAATAACTTTCAATTTTAAATGACGACAGCGACACTAGTCGCGGTCATAGTATAACACAAACTTTTTTATATCAAGTATGCGACCACATTTCTTATTCACATAAAAAACAGACGACAACATGTTATCGTACAGCACTGAGACCTCCTTCAGCACTGCGACCAAAGTCGCAATCTTATAAAAAGATTTCTTATAATTTTACAAGGTAGTTTAGCCATGCGACCCTGAGATCAGTTCGCGTATATCACATTTATAAAAATACTATATTAATTACACTGAATTTAATGAAGTAATTAATAATCTATCTACCGTGATACAACAGTCTAGAAAAAAGAGATGCACTAATGTTAATCACGATAAAGGAAAGATGTGCACCATACGTAATCTAAAGATATAGACTAAACATTCTATAACAAGTTTATTTGTACTTCACGTAGTAAACCTATGGAAAAAAGGAACTCTTCGGATTCTTTAGTCATAACTCTTCAATTAAATATTTAATTTTTTTTACCAATTCTAACCATACTCAACCGTCACCTATAACAATTATTATTACTATTCATGTTCTTTCACATTATTGACCTTTATATAGTGCTTGTAACTAATATATTATCTCATATCTAAAAACTATATTTTTTGCTCTTCCTTTTCAATTTGATTTCAAAAACTTCCAGAAAAACAATTCATTCTTGAATCATGTCTTCCCATCTTCTTCCTCTGAACACTCAGATTTCAACTTCAATCAATCCCCACCGGTCCTCTTTCTTCAGGGTATTCTAGTGAATCTGATACTAGTCTGGACTTCACTTCTTTTGACTATCTCACTACATCAAATAATATTTTAACTGATCTTCCTATTCATGAGGATGATGAATTTTTCATGTGGGTTAGTGAGGAGGACATTATTCTTCTGCCACTTGACGGAGACATGCTTGATGAAAGCATGTCTTCTGGTGCTATAGGCTCGCTTTCTCTCAACGGATCGGACGAAGAGCTTGATAGAGACGATCCATTCTGAGAGTTTATCGATGAACCAAAAAAACCTCAACAACAGGAAGATGATGAGAAAATAAGTGATGAACAGGAAGACCAGGAGAATGAAGACGACGAATCTGCTTATGATGGTGATAATGACGAGGATTAGGATTTCCTGATTTTCTGATATTCAACGTTATTTTGTCTTCTCTTAAAAGCTTTTAATGCTCTTTTTTTGTAAGGTCTCTTTCTCACCATATTATGTTATAAATAAAATTTACTTCTATCTGTAAAATAATCTTTCACATTTTTAAAATACATATAAATTATACCGTATAGGTATTAATTCTGCATCTTATCTGCGATAATGGTCGTAGTACTCATATAATAATTACATATGAAACTGTGACCACGGTCGCTGTCCAGTCATAAACAGTTTGATCGTTTTGCATTCAATAAAGTTATAAACAGCTACCATGGTCGCAGTCCAAAAATAAATTATATAAACAAATAATACTGCGAACATCATCGTAAATCCTCTCAAATCAGTATATTTCACTGTATATCACAAATTAGAAAATTGCGACTGTTGTTCTTAAACATTGCGACCATAGTCGCAGTCCTACTACGCATGCAATAAGTTACAGTGAAAATCAAACATATAAAACCGTACGTAAACTGTGACTATAGTATCAGTCCTTAGACACCGTTATTACATTTAACTTAACAAAAAAATCATCCAAAAAAAATGCTCTCGTTAGTACTGCGACCATAGTCGCAGTCCTTGATCGCATGCTCTATGTAAAAACCAATTTAATAATTCATAGGCGGATCAGACAACAGTCACAATGAAGAACAAAATATATAAAAAAAATACGTAAACTGCGATAATACTATCAGTTATTAGTCACCGTTATTACATTTAACCAAACAAAAAAAAACGTCCACGACTTGCTCTCGTTAAGCACTGCGATCATAGTCGCAGTCCTTGTCCGAATTCAATATGTAAAAAAAATAATAATAATTTATACATTACATGCGGAAAAAAGTAAATTTGCGACTATATTAAAAAATCATTAAATTTCAAATCAGATAACAAAAAAATAATAAAGAAGCATTCAAATTAGTTTCGTGATTTGATAAAAAAATGTTGGCAGTTTGGTCGCAGTTAAAAATGATAATTGTGACAAAAATTGAGTAACGTCGGAATATATAAAAATATAATAAATTATACAGATCCACTGTCTTTTACCGCAGGGGTATTTAGTAATTTCAACTATTTCGATAGGTGGGGTGTCCTTTCTAGTGTGGCTAATAATGTGCCACGTCACCGCAGGCTGAGAGGGTCTCTCAGCCGTCGGCTGATATACATTTTCCTCTCTCTCTCTCTCTCTCTCTCTCTCTCTCTCTCTATATATATATAATATATATATATATATATATATATATATATATATATATATGAGAGAGAGGTTACTGTACCTCAGCCATAGTTGAGAGAGTTTCTCAGCCGGTATGACGTGGCTTCATATTAGCCGTAGAGAAGTCAAAAATTTAGGCGGTAAAAGAAGACCCTCAACCACTTTTCGTTACCCAATGACTAAAATACCCTCAGTTTCACTTTTAACCAGGCTACAACTGTTCCTCCACTTAAAAAATTACAGATCTGAAAATTTTGAGTTTTTTCAAACAAAAAAATTACAGATCTTGATTACTAAATTTTAGAAAAATAAATTACTTTAAAAGAATGCAACCATGGTCGCATTAATGTTCAAGTCTTTTTGAAAGATGTTTTAATCAAAATAAAAATCTATTACTGCGACTTGAAATAGTTTATTTTATTTTATTTTTTTATTTTCTGAAACTGCAATCGAACTTACAGTTTCTGAAAAGAAAAATTTTGGATTTAAATTTTTTAATATCATTTTCACTTTTTAGATTTATTTTTATTTTACATTGCGACCTTTGATCGCAGTGTTGTAGCCTTTTTTTCCGATTAGGGTCGCAGAATTTTTTTGACCTTACTAAGCTGAATACGATACTGCGACCGTGGTCGCAGTCTTATGAAATAAGAGTCGCAGTCAATTGAAGTAGTGACAATAATCTCGTAAGTTAATTAATTAAGATGATTAAAAGTTTGCGACTTCGATCGTAGTCTTATATAACAGCAGTCTCTTTGAGAATGTTTTGTTTGATAACAATGCGACCTTAGTCATAATATTTTTTATTAAATAATCTAAATAAAATACTACGACCATGGTCGCATTCTTATGAAATAAGAGACATAGTCAATTGAAACAGTGAACAAGGTCTCAAAAGTTAAGTAATTAAGATGGTTAGAAGACTGCGATCAAAAACTGCGACATTAGTCGCAGTCTTATGTAATAGTGGTCTTTTTGAAAAGTTTTGTTTGATAACACTGCGACCTTGGTCGCAGTATTTTTTAACTTATTTTTCATTTTTGCGACCAGGGTCGCGGTCTTTTTATTAATAAATTTTAATTGGACTGTGACTTTTGGTCACATTCATAATAATAAATTGTCAGATAAAATTGAATTTTGTGATCATAGTCGCAGTATGAAATTTCATCTTCAAACTATTTATTTTATAAGATAGCGACTAAGATCTGATAGCGTGAGGAGACACAGAGAGACACAGAGAGATAGACATATAAAACGGGAGAAAAAATAATAATAAAGAATATAAAACTAATATATCGTTCCAATAAAAGACAAACGATAGGGGCTTTTAGTAATTTTAATTATTTTTAAAAGCGGGACGTCATTTTAAATTGTCGAATTATATGGCTCATAATGTGTCACGTCACCGCAGGCTGAGAGGGACTCTCAGCTGTCGGCTGATATACATATTTTTAATATATATATAATGGCTCATAATGTGCCACGTCACCGCAGGTTGAGAGGGACTCTCAGCTGTCGGCTGATATACATATTTCTGATATATATAAATATATATATATATATATATATATATATATATATATGTTGGCCCAGAGGCCTTCCACTCTAGTTTTGATGATGATTAACTCATGTAGTTATAGTTTACTAATAATCTTGTGATGTTTAGTTTCAGATGCTTAACCAAGATATTAGCAGGTGATTAGCTTCAACAAAGGAGTTTTGGAGCTTTCACATGGTGATTAAAGAGCCCGAGCGTCAAAGTTCATATATAGCACTCGTTGGAGTCAAACTCGGTGGATCACGTTTGGATCGAGTCGACTTGGAGACGGCGCTCTACAAGAAGACTTCGGTACAGTGTTTAGTTTTTAGTTTAGATCCATTGTTAAAAATTAGATAGTGTGATATGCTCAAGTTCACAACACACACACGTTTCATGTTTTGGTTTTCAGTTTTTGGTTTAACCGATCTTGGTTTTCATGAATAGATAGAATCAAAATAAGTTTACATGGTTTAATGTATATTAGATTTGTTCTATATATATCTATGCTTCAACTATTTATACAAACTTAGTTTGATAACCTATTCATGTATTTAGGTTTTGTATTTTAACAAAACTTGTTTTCGGATTTATTGTCAAAAACATTGATATATATATCTTATATATATATTGGATTATATTCATATACTACATGCTTAAAAGTTGTTTCAATATCATGTTTTGTATTTAGATCAGTTTTGGACAAAACGATTTTTCATTTCAAAAATCCTAGTTTTGGAAAAATACAGAATTTGGTTTATGGCAAAATTTTTAAGTTACAAAAATAGATCAAAATATTTGTAACATGGTTTGATTTTACTCAAACATGTTTGTATATCAAAGTATTATACTGAAACTATTTTTGTGAATTTTTAGAGATTTTATGAGATTTATTTGATAAATAAAAACCCAAGCTGCGGCTAATATGAAGCCACGTCATGCCGGCTGAGAAACTCTCTCAGCTGGCGGCTGAGGTACAGTATCAATGAGACCCTCAATCACTTTTCGTTGCCCAATGACTGAAGTACCCTTAGTTTCACTTTTAACCTGCTACAACTGTTCCTCTACTAAAAAAATTACATATCGGAAAATTTTAAGCTTTTTCAAACAAAAAAATTACAGATCTTGATAACTAAATTTTAGAATAATAATTTATTTTAAAAGAATGCAATCATGGTCACACTGATGTTAAAGTTTTTTGAAAAGATGTTTTAATCACAATAAAAATCTATTACCGCGACTTGAAATCGTTTTTTTTTGTTTTCTTAAACTGCAATCGAAGTCACAGTTTCCAAAAAGAAAAATTTTAGATTTAATTTTTTAATATTATTTTCACTTTTTAGATTTATTTTTGCTTTACATTGTGACCTTTGGTCGCAGTGTTGTAGCCTTTTTTTTATTTTTTCGATTAGGGTCGCAGTATTTTTCGACCTTCCTAAGCTAAATAGGATACTGCGACCGTGGTTGCAGTCTTATGAAATAAGAGTCGCAGTCAATGGAAGTAGTGACAATATTCTTGTAAGTTAATTAATTAAGATGATTAGAAGATTGTGACTTCGGTCGCAATCTTATGTAACAGCAGTCCATTTGAGAATGTTTTGTTTGATAACAATGCGACCTTGGTCATAGTATTTTTTTTATTAAGTAATCTAAATAGGATACTGCGACCATGATCGCATTCTTATGAAACAAGAGTCTTATGAAATAAGAGTCGCAGTCAATGGAAGCAGTGACAATAATCTTATATGTTAACTAATTAAGATGATTAGAAGATTGCGACTTCGGTCGCAGTCTTATGTAACAGCAGTCTCTTTGAGAATGTTTTGTTTGATAACAATGCGATCATGGTCATAGTATTTTTTTATTAAGTAATCTAAATAGGATACTGTGACCATGGTCGCATTCTTATGAAACAAGAGACATATCAGTTGAAGCAGTGAACAATGTCTCGAAAGTTAAGTAATTAAGATGATTAGAAGACTGCGACTGAAAACTGCGACATTGGTCGCAGTCTTATTGTAAGTTCACCTAGAGGGGGGGTGAATAGGTGATGGCTAATCTAATGGTCACTTAATGACAAATAATGCGGAATTAAAAACTATTATGACCTAAACTAAACTCTTACACTGAATACCACGTATAACACAAGAGAGTTGTCGAATTCCCCGTGAAGGGCTCTGAACAAACTCCTCTAGATTCCCCTAGATAAAGGTTGAGGTATCGCGTTGGCTCTCTTGGTTAAATACAAGTGTTAGCAAATAATCCCAAGCAAGTATATCAATATAGCACACAATGAATATCAAGCATATAAAGAATAAACACAATATAAATATGCAAGATATAAACACAAGGAGATAGAGAGAGAGTGAGCAATCGCAAACACAAGGGATTTGTTTCGAGGTTCGAGCACACTTGCTCTACATCCCCGCCTTCGACACACGAAGGATTTCCACTATAATCGTTCCCACCGGATTACTCGGTGCCGCAACACCTACAACTCTTAGACTCTCTAGTCCCGTACACACTGCAAGCTCACTAGCTCGCCGAGGCCGCACCTCAAACCAAGAGTTCACACACGAACTCTAAACCACCGCGAACACACTTGTCCGCCTCCTCAAAGAATAAAGAAAAGATCTTTGGTGATCACAACACTTTGATCACCTAAAACAATCTCACTACAACACTCCTATAGGATGAGTATGTCTATGAATTGCTCAAGTGTTTGTGTGAGAAAACAAGGAAAGAGATGGTGGAGGAAAACTCAAAGAATCTCTTTTAACACTCTTGATAAAACTCCCCTTTTGATTGGAAGTATTAGCTCTCAATTTAGTGGAGAAAACTCTTTTAATGAAGTGGGAAAAACTGGCTCCAAGTCCACTAAAAATTTTGGTGAAAAACAATGCCCAAACCCCCAAATTTATAGGGCTAGAAAAACTAGCCGTTGGAGGTCTGTCAGGCCTGTCAGTCGACCGCCCGGTCGACCGGCCAACGGTCATATTTCAGACCATTGTGCCATCGATCGACCGGTCGGTCGACCGGGGCAAGGATACAGAGAGTAAACTCTCTGTCCGGTCGGCCGCCCGGCCGCCCGGGGCCTTTCCAGAGAGCAGAGCTCTCTGGACGGTCGACCGGGTCGGTCGGTCGGCCCTCCTGCCAGAACTGGCGTGCACGTCTGTGCACGTCGGTCGACCGGCTCGGTCGACCGGCTACAGCCAGATCAGAAAACTTAGGGATTTAAAAACATGGTCTTTTTGGTTCAAATAAAATCTCATAAAATACTGAAAAATCTACAAAAAATAATTTTACCAATATACTTTGATAAACAAACATGCTTGCACAAAATCAAGGCATGTTATAAAAGATTTGGACTATTTTTGTAATATGGAAATATTGGCTCAATTGAAAACTTGTATTTTTCTAAAACTTGTTTTTCAAACTTCTTCATGATACAAAAATAAGATATTTTGAATTCATTAAAGCATAGTGTGTATGGATATGATCCACTACACAAATAAGATATCTATGTTTTTGACATTAAGCATTAAACATGGTTTTGGTTTCAAAAGACATGTACATGAGAAACACCAAAACCAAAATAGTATTTTTCAAAATGAAAGTCTTTTCTAAATCTGAAAATTCTTTTATGAAAAGACAACTAAATCAAGAGTGTGTGTGTGTATATGTACTTGATGTGGTCTTGATGCATAGGCTCGTGAATCAACCGGTGCTAGCTCCAAAACTTGACTTTAAATCCTTTGATGAAGCTATGCACCTACTAAGATCTTGATCATGAATCTGTCACTAATTAAACACAAGATCATTAGTAGTATAACTACATGAGTTGATCATCATCAAAACTAGAGTGATGGGCCTTCGGGCCAACAATCTCCCCCTTTTTGATGATGACAAAACTCATGAAGTTATATATGCATGGATTAAAGTAAAGCTTCAAAGAAGCTCCCCTTAACTCATGCATAACAAATAAACAAAATAAATATGCAATGAGGCACATAAACATGTATGCAAATGTAGGAGTACACATGCTAATCAAGCATAAAACAAATCACAAAATCTTTTTCTCCTATTTGCAAAACAAAACATATATGCATAAACACAAATACTACTCCCCTTAAGCAAGGAAAATAATACTATTCCCCCTTAAGCAAGGAAAACATGCATATATCTCAAATACTTCTCCCCCTTTTTGTCAATCATCAACAAAGGGGTTGAAGTAAAAACAAAATCATCAAATTTTTCTCCCCCTTTTGTTCGAAACAAAGAACCAAAGAAGGGGTAAACCAAATCAATCAAGAAAGGTTATATGCGATATACATTCATGAAGAGGAAGACGCTAAGTTAGCTTCCCTACACATATGCATTACATGAAGAAGGGATGACAAGCCCCAATTCACATAACACATATTATGTAATGCATAAGAGGAGATGTGAAGCTCCCCCTACACACGTGTATCACATAAAGAAGAGTTGTCAAGCTCCTCAATATACAATACACTCAACATGAATCTATATGTAGAAGAGATGTTAAGCTCTCCTTGCATATAGGCAATACAAATCAAAACATTTTTTTTTAATTTTTCTTTATAAAAACAAATTTTGAGATATCAAATAAACATTAATTTTTTTAATTTTGATACCAATTTTAAAACATAATGCATAAGCTTAAAAAGTTTGAAGTAAGCTTAGAATAAACAAAGTTTGTGCTTTTAAACATGTAAAACGATTTTAACTCAAACACAAATACAAAACATATATATGTATGAAAAATGAGTACAATTGAAATTGATACATACATATATAAGAAAACAAAATATGAGTATATACAAAAATAGAGTCAAATTGATACCAATTGAAAATATCCAATGATACCAATTGAAAATTAAGTTTAAGTGTATACATCATATAATCTACCACATGAAGAACTCGAACTAGTTAAATGAAAATGTTTGAAAACTAGTACGGTATCCTTCAAGCAAGAAAAAAAATGTTTTTCATGAAACACAAGTAAATCACATGGCACTAAAACACTCTAATATCCATAAAGTGTTGGCCCAAAAGGTTACACTCTCCATTTGTTTAGAGTTTTGTTGATAACAAAACAAATAAGTACTATTTGGTACTAATTAGTTTGTTTAGATAAGTTTCAGGTTAGTACCATATTTGGAGGCCATTGCTTAGCTATTGCAAGAATTTCTAGGTTCGTGAAGCAAAGAAGGCTTTTTGTACATCAAGGAAGGAACATAGAAGAGAAGGCTCTAGCAAGGCATCGCATGGCTCAAGACTTCAAGATTGCTCAAGATAATTTATTAGATTTGTTTTTAGTTTAGAATTTTGTTAAAGAATAGTGAATAGATTTGAAGCTCTATCACACACGTTTTTGCGCCCATCTTGTTTCCTAACATAAATAGTTTGTATACAATCTTCAACCTACAAACTTATTTTGATATACATAATCATGTGTTTTAAGTTTTGTGTTTTATCAAAACTTATTTTGGTATTGGAATTTATGACAAAAACTTTGATATACATATGTTTCATGTATATAGGATTATGCTTCAAAATGTTTAAATATCATGTTTTTGTATTTGGAAGAAGTTTTAGACAAAACATATTTTCTATTCAAAATCCAAGTTTTAGAAAATACAGTTTTTGGATTTTGGTAAAAATGATAAGAGTCAAAAATAGTTCATATTGATTGATATTTGAGCTAAACTTTTTACCACATGTTTATATATTAATGCAAAATGATAAAACTATTTTTGGTGATTTTTAGGAGTGTTAAAAGATTTTCAAAATATTTTTAAAACTATTTTTCTGTCCATTCCAGACTTCATCCAGTCGACTAGTCTTCTGACAAGTCGACTTGGCTAGAAGTCGGTCGACCGGGTCGGTCGACCGACGTGAACAAATCTGTGCACGTTTGGCAGTCTTTGGACGGTCGACCGTCCCGGTCGACCGGTCTGAGAGCATAGCTTTCTGTTTGTTTGGGTCGACCGGGCCGGTCGACCGTAGCCTGTAACGACTATTTTCTTTGAACTTGCGGTCGACCGGGCCGGTCAACCGTGCTAGCCGTTTGAACAGTAACGGCTAGTTTTCTGAGCTGGTTTATTTTTGTCCTTTTCTCACTTAATTATGTTTAAGTGACATGTTTTGGTTCTAATACTTTCTGATTAGCCTTAAATATGTTTTATCTCCTAACCCTAGCCCTCTTCTATAAATAGGGGTGTTTAGGGAGAGGTTGGTTACTAGAAAAATTATCAAAATTTCCAAAAGTTTAAGGCTTTCAAAAAGACTTGGTTTCTTGGTTTTTGTGCTGAAATTCTCTCTCATTTTCTGAAGTGCTTTCAAGAATTCTCTGATTTCATTTTCTTTTCTCCTTACACACAAGAGCTTCATTCCTACTCATTATTTCTCTAAGGACCTTTGTAAGGGAAGAGAATTTTGCAAGAGAGTTTGTGGTCTTTTGACTACTCAGAGATTGCTTGTACTTGAGATTGTGGAGTTGGGTACTCCGGTGTATTTGTGACATCTTAGTGATAGTGGAAGTGGTTGGAATCCTTCTGGGGAAGGCGGGGAAGTAGAGCTGGGTGCTCGAACCTCGATAACAAATCTCGGTGTTTGCGTTTGGTTTACTTGCTCTTATTTGTTGCTCTATTTTCATTGCTCTTATTTCTTGCTCTCTACATTCATTGCTATATTCACTTGCTTTGTGAGATTGTTGCTTCATAATTTTTTTAAATTGTGCATTGATTAGCATTATCACCTATTCACCCCCCCCCTTTAGGTGATTTTCAATTAGTATCAGAGCTTGGACTCTAGATTTTGGCTTAACATCCATAGAGAGATCCTTAAAATTTGCTAATCAATATTTGCATTCCATTTGTCATTCACTAGTAAACATGGCCGATAACATCAAAACCCCTCCTAAATTTGATGGACTCAACTTCCCTATTTGGAAGGTTAGGATGACTATCTTTTTGCAATCCTTAGGTAGCTTAGTGGCTAAATCATTGACCAAACCCTATGTTGCACCCGATAGTGATGAGAGCACATGGACCGACTTCAACTTTAGAGAATATGAGGCTAACTCCAAGGCCCAAAATTCCCTCTTAACCGCCTTGAATGAGGATGACCTTACACGGGTAATTCATTGCCAATCCGCTTATGAGATTTGGCAACATTTATTGGTCACACACGAAGGGACTTCACAAGTCAAGAGAGCTAAGATAGATCTCTTGAGGTCCCAATATGAGTCTTTTAAAATGATTGATGATGAATCTATTGATTGTATGATTACTCGATTTACTAAAATCACCAATGGTCTTTCTTCTTTAGGTGATGAGATTTCCAATGATCAAAAGGTGCGGAAAGTGATTCGGGCTCTTCCTACATCATGGGAGATAAAGGCCACCACCTTGAAGGAATTAAACGACAAGGACGAGATGGACCTCATTAGTCTCATTGGGAACTTAAAGACCCATGAGATGGAAAAGAAAGCAAGAGAAGAGGCCGCTCCACTAAAGAAGAAATCCTTGGCCTTCAAGTCTTCATCCACTCTTGAAGACGATGAAGAAGATGAAGAAGAAGATGAGGAGCTATCACTACTTGTTCGCAATGTGAAGAGAATGTACCGGAGGAACAAGCTCAACTTCCGAAGGAAATTTGAAGGCAAAGAGGAGAGGAGAATTATATGCTACAATTGCCGAAAGCCCGGACACATCATGACGGATTGCCCGGAGTTCAAGAAGAAGATGACCTCCTCCTTCAAGCCAAAGAAACCGGAAGAAAAGAAAGCGTACAAGGCAACTTGGGATTCGGAAAGCGAGTCCGAGGAAGAGGCGGATGTAGCGAATATGTGTTTCATGGCAAACACACCAAAGGTAACCCCTCAACCTCTTGATGATGAGGATGATGAATTAAGCAAGGAAGTTCTTGCTCATGCCTTTGTTGAACTTTCCGAAAGTTATGATAATAAGAAGATTGAATGTTTTAAATTGCAAAAAGAAGTTGCTTTTCTCAAAAATCAACTTGCTATGGTTTCTAAAGAAAAGGATGATATTTCTTCTAATCTTATTTCTATTCAAAATGAGTTTAATGCCTACAAGGTTTCTTGTAAAGGAAAATCTCCTATTGTTGATGAAAAAGAAATTTCCTCTCTAAAAACTAAAATGGTTGATTTTGAAAAAGTTTTGAAAGATTGTGCTTTTAACACTAAGAAACTTGAAGAAAAGTTTTCCAAAAAGCACACCTCTCATGCTAAAAATTCTCATGCTCACACTACACATAACACTTCTCATGCTAAATCTTTTCATGCTCACAACTCTCATGCTCACAAATCACACACTCACTATGCTTTTAAATATGGTAGAGTATATAGATGCACATATTGTGGTAAGAATGGACATTTAGCTAAATTTTGTTATGACCAAGTTAATAGATCAAATAATCTTGTTTGGGTTAATGAAACTAACCCTTTAGGACCCAAGAAAATGTGGGTACCAAAATCAAGTCCTAAATTATTTGATGTAGGTACATACCAAGGCTCCAAGACGTAGGGAGCGGTGGTACCTTGATAGTGGTTGTTCAAGACATATGACGTGGGATATCAATAACTTTACAAGCCTATCAAGGTACGAGGAAGGTGGCTCCGTCACCTTCGGGGATGACTCCAAAGGCACTATCATCGGTATAGGTAACATTCAAATTGGTGCATCTCCCATTATAGAAAATGTTGTACTTGTTGATGGTTTAAAACATAATTTGCTTAGTATTAGTCAATTTGTGATCGTGGACTTAAAGTTGTTTTTGATGATACTTCTTGCAAGATTTTTGATATTAAATCCAATGATTGTATTCTTACCGGTTTTCGTGATTATATTATTGACATGCTTAATGTGGAATGTTCTACTAAATGCTTAAATGCTTTTGATGAAAATTCTTGGCTTTGGCATAGAAGATTAGGACATGCATCTTTTGACTATCTTTCTAGGATTAATTCTAAGGATTTGGTGAAGGGTATACCTTGCTTGAAGTTTGAGAAAGACCGCATTTGTGGTGCGTGCCAACTTGGGAAACAAACCAAGTCTTCCTTCAAACCAATCAAGGATATCATGTCAACTAGGCCTTTAGAATTAATTCATATGGATCTTTTTGGACCTACTAAAACTAAGAGCTTAAATGGTAGTAGATTTGCTTTTGTTTTAGTTGATGATTTTTCCCGTTTCACTTGGGTTTTCTTCTTGGAACACAAAGATCAAACTTTCTCTCATTTCAAATTTTTCGAAAAAGGGTTGAAAAAGAAAAAGGTTTTCCGATTTTGAGAATAAGGAGTGATAGAGGTGATGAGTTTGTTAACCAACTCTTCATGACTTATTGTGATGAAAAGGGAATTAAGCATGAAATGTCTTGTCCTAGAACTCCACAACAAAATGAAGTTGTAGAAAGAAAAAATAGAACTCTTCAAGAGATGGCTAGGACAATGATAAGTGAGTATGACCTTCCTCATTATCTATAGGCCGAGGCCGTAAACACCGCATGCTATATATCAAATCGTATTTATTTATGTAAAAATTCTTTCAAAACATCTTTTGAAATGTATCATTCTAGAAAACCTAATGTTTCATATTTCAAAGTTTTTGGATGCAAGTGTTTTGTTTTGAACACTAAAGATAACTTGGATAAATTTGATGCTAAGGCTTATGAAGCAATCTTTGTTGGATATTTTACAACGAGTAAAGCTTATAGAGTATTCAATAGATCTTCACTTACCATCGAAGAATCCATGCATGTTAAATTTGAAGAATCTAATGTGTTTGTTGAGAATGTTGTAGAGATTGAACCATTAGGTGAAGACATGGAGAGACTATCCTTGAAGGACTCACCCGCTCAAGATGATAAGCAAGAACCAATTGGTGACGTTCAAGAGGATAAGGAGGAAAGCTCTCAACCGCTTCCTAAACCTTGGAGATATGCCACAAATCATCCCAAGGAGCTCATCTTAGGTGATGCATCTAAAGGGGTAACAACTCGCTCCAAACTCCATGACCTATGTGGTAATTTTGCTTTCATTTCTCATTTGAACCCAAAAAACATCCTCGAAACCGAGGCGGACTCATATTGGTTGCTAGCCATGTAAGAGGAACTCAATCAATTTGAGCGCAACCAAGTTTGGCACCTTGTTCCTAGGCCCCACGATAGACCAATAATTGGTACTAAGTGGATCTTTAGAAACAAGATCGATGAGTCCGGAAATGTGATTAGGAATAAGGCTAGGTTAGTGGCCCAAGGTTACACTCAAGTTGAGGGAATTGACTTTGAGGAGACCTTTGCACCCGTAGCACGGCTTGAAGCCATACGGATGACACTAGCTTTTGCATCTTTCAAAAATTTTAAACTTTTTCAAATGGATGTGAAAAGTGCATTTTTGAATGGTTTTATAAATGAAGAAGTTTATGTTGCTCAACCTCCCGGTTTTGTTGATCATGTTCATCCCGATTTTGTTTTTAAATTTGATAAAGCTTTGTATGGATTGAAACAAGCTCCAAGAGCTTGGTATGAAAGGCTTTCTAGTTTTCTCATTTCAAATGATTTTATAAAGGCAAAGTAGATACAACACTATTCACTAAGCATGTTGATAATGATATTTTAATTGTGCAAATTTATATTGATGATATAATTTTTGGTTCTACTAATGAGTTTTTATGCAAGGAATTTGAAAAGGTTATGCAATGTGAGTTTGAAATGTCTTCAATGGGTGAGCTTAATTTCTTTCTTGGACTCCAAATCAAGCAATTGCAAGATGGGAACTTCATATGTCAAGCCAAATACGCAAAGGAACTCATAAAGAAGTTTGGACTTGAAGACTCAAAGGTTTACAACACTCCCATGGCAACTACCACCAAGCTTGATAAGGATGACCAAGGTAAAAATGTTGATATTAAATTGTATAGAAGCATGATAGGTAGTCTTTTGTATTTGAAGGCAAGTAGGCCGGATATCATGTTTAGTGTGTGTCTTTGTGCTAGATTTCAATCGTGTCCAAAGAGTCCCATCTTATTGCGGTAAAACGCATTATTCGTTATATTAAGGGAACGATTGGAATGGGTCTATGGTATCCGAAAACCGGAGATTTCTCAATGACGAGTTATTCGGACGCCGACTATGCGGGTTGTAGAGTAGATAGAAAGAGTACTAGTGGGACATGTCAATTTCTTGGTAATTGTCTTGTTTCATGATCCTCTAGGAAACAAAATTCCGTAGCTCTCTCAACCGTCGAGGCGGAGTATGTTGCCGCGGGGGCTTGTTGTGCACAAGTCCTTTGGATGAAACATACTCTCCTTGATTATGATTTGCATTATAATCATATAAAAATATTTTGTGATAATACTAGTACTATACATATGACAAAGAATGCAAATCAACATAGTAAGACCAAGCACATTGAGATTAGATATCACTTTCTTAGAGATCATTTTGAGAAAGGAGATATAGATATTGATTATGTTTCTACGGATTTGCAACTTGCCGATATTTTCACTAAACCACTTGATTTTGCTAGATTTTCATTCATTTGTGGTGAACTTAATGTTTGTGTTATTGAATAAAATGTTTTCTTAACCCTATTTGATGTATGACAAAAAGGAGGAGAATGAGTTTATGTATGAAAATATGAGCTCATATGGTTTTGGTTCCATATGAGTTTATATATGTTTTGAGTTTAAGTATTTTGCAAGTATTTTTGCAAGTTTTTGGTTTCATGATGTTTACTTGCAAATTACAAATTACATGATTTTTCTTTGTTTAATATAGCATAATTTGAGGGGGAGCTTTCTCCTCCCCTATACTTTTGTTTATAGCCTATTTGTTTTGTCATCATCAAAAGGGGGAGATTGTTGGCCCAAAAGGTTACACTCTCCATTTGTTTAGAGTTTTGATGATAACAAAACAAATAAGTGCTATTTGGTACTAATTAGTTTGTTTAGATAAGTTTCAGGTTAGTACCATATTTGGAGGCCATTGCTTAGCTATTGCAAGAATTTCTAGGTTCGTGAAGCAAAGAAGGTTTTTTGTACATCAAGGAAGGAACATAGAAGAGAAGGCTCTAGCAAGGCATCGCATGGCTCAAGACTTCAAGATTGCTCAAGATAATTTATTAGATTTGTTTTTAGTTTAGAATTTTGTTAAAGAATAGTGAATAGGTTTGAAGCTCTATCACACACGTTTTTGCGCACATCTTGTTTCGTAACATAAATAGTTTGTATACAATCTTCAACCTACAAACTTATTTTGATATACATAATCATGTGTTTTAAGTTTTGTGTTTTATCAAAACTTATTTTGGTATTGGAATTTATGACAAAAACTTTGATATACATATGTTTCATGTATATAGGATTATGCTTCAAAATGTTTAAATATCATGTTTTTGTATTTGGAAGAAGTTTTGGACAAAACATATTTTCTATTCAAAATTCAAGTTTTAGAAAATACAGTTTTGGTTTTTGGTAAAAATGATAAGAGTCAAAAATAGTTCATATTGATTGATATTTGAGCTAAACTTTTTACCACATGTTTATATATCAATGCAAAATGATAAAACTATTTTTGGTGATTTTTAGGAGTGTTAAAAGATTTTTCAAAATATTTTTAAAACTATTTTTCTGTCCATTCCAGACTTCATCCAGTCGACTAGTCTTCTAACAAGTCGACTTGGCTAGAAGTCGGTCGACCGGGTCGGTCGACCGACGTGCACAAATCTGTGCACGTTTGGCAGTCTTGGACGGTCGACCGTCCCGGTCGACCGGTCTGAGAGCAGAGCTCTCTGTTTGTTTGGGTCGACCGGGCCGGTCGACCGTAGCCTGTAACGGCTATTTTCTTTGAACTTGCGGTCGACCGGGCCGGTCGACCGTGCTAGCCGTTTGAACAGTAACGGCTAGTTTTCTGAGCTGGTTTATTTTTGTCCTTTTCTCACTTAATTATGTTTAAGTGACATGTTTTGGTTCTAATACTTTCTGATTAGCCTTAAATATATTTTATCTCCTAACCCTAGCCCTCTTCTATAAATAGGGGTGTTTAGGGAGAGGTTGGTTACTAGAAAAATTATCAAAATTTCCAAAAGTTTAAGGCTTTCAAAAAGACTTGGTTTCTTGGTTTTTGTGCTGAAATTCTCTCTCATTTTCTGAAGTGCTTTCAAGAATTCTCTGATTTTATTTTCTTTTCTTCTTACACACAAGAGCTTCATTCCTACTCATTATTTCTCTAAGGACCTTTGTAAGGGAAGAGAATTTTGCAAGAGAGAGTTTGTGGTGTTTTGACTACTCAGAGATTGCTTGTACTTGAGATTGTGGAGTTGGGTACTCCGGTGTATTTGTGACATCTTTGTGATAGTGGAAGTGGTTGGAATCCTTCTGGGGAAGGCGGGGAAGTAGAGCTGGGTGCTCGAACCTCGACAACAAATCTCGTTGTTTGCGTTTGGTTTACTTGCTCTTATTTCTTGCTCTATTTTCATTGCTCTTATTTCTTGCTCTCTACATTCATTGCTATATTCACTTGCTTTGTGAGATTGTTACTTCATAATTTTTTTTAAATTGTGCATTGATTAGCATTATCACCTATTCACCCCCCCTCTAGGTGATTTTCATAAAGTCCATATAAAACTCATGAAACCATACTCATGAGAAAGTATTCAAAAGAAGTGAGTGCACTAGTGTTATGTGGAACATGGCATCATGAAAATGGCAATAAAGCTCAATATTCCTTTAAATAAGACAATGTGAAAATTATCATAAATTTTGAAAACATAAAAATCACCAAAAAAAAAAAATTTTATTTAAAAAAAACATGAACATTCATTTTTCATAAAAACAAAGCACACTTCTAGGTATATGTATGATTTATCCAATCCTAACAATACACATACATATCCCAAACATAAAAGAGTCTAACAAGTGTATTTGCATGAAGGCAAGAGACTCACGGGTATACATGTATATTTATTAGATTTGAATTAAAAATACATATACATGAAGTAAAATCATAAAATTTGGCAAAGCATGTATAAATGAGAGAATCATCAAAACTAGCCTATACATGTGCATATAGTGGGTACAAATGAGCATGAAGTGCAAATATATATAAATTAAATGTAACTCACTATTTGTACATGAATAATACAAGTTTTGATAAAAACTACATCTAAGCATGTTTTTACCACATGAAGCATATAAGAACACAAAACATGAACATGCTATGAATATGATATAAGTAAAAAGCATGTACATAAAAAGTAGGAGTTTAGAGATTGTTACCAACTCCAAAGCTCCAAGCATGGTGGTCTTTCCCACCAAAACCTCCTTGATAGCGGTGCTCCAAATATGTGTCCTTTTAGTTCAAGTGCACCCACCATCAAGACACCAAATCTCTCACGTTTTGTGAGAGCCCTCACCTACATCAAATATACAAGGTGGGGATTTTGGTACCCATATTTTCTTGGGTCCTTTGGGTTAGTATTGTAAGGAACCCAAAAGTTTTTATTATTAGCAAAATTAAAATGATTTATCCTATCATAACAAAATTTTGCTAAATGGCATTTGCGGCCACAATGTGTACATATGTACACCTTAGTATGCTTATGTGTAGGAGTGTGATCATGACGTGCAACATAAGCATATGCATGATAATGTGCATGATCATGTGGAGCTTGTTTTTTTGAAAATAAGGACTCCAATCTAGTGTGATTAAATGCACATGAGCTCAAAGTAGAGCTCAAACTATCCATTTTATTTTTCAAAACATTTATCTCATTAGTGGTGGCATGTAAAGCATGATGAGATATAAAATCATTTTTCTTTTTCTTTTGAGACACAAAATCTTTTTCTTTTTCAAACATTTTTCTTTTCAAAGAATTGTTTTCTTGAAAAACGACTTTTCTTTATTTTTCCACCAAATCAATTTTATTTTTCAAACAGGTGTTTCCTTCACAAAGATCATTTAATTTTGAAATCAAGGAAACATTCTCATTTTTCAAATCTTTATTTTCTTTTTCTAAGCATGCAATGTTAGATTTAAATGAATCTTGTTCTATATGCATGCAATCAAATTTCTTTTTCAAATTTTATTATCTTTCTTAATCATGTCATATTTTTCAAGCAATAATTGACAAAATTGTTGGCCAAAGGCCTTCCACTCTAGTTTTGATGATGATTAACTCATGTAGTTATGTGTACTAATAATCTTGTGTTATTTAGTTTCAGATCATTAATCAAGTTATTAGTTAGTGATTAGCTTCAACAAGATGATTTGGAAGCTTTCACATGTTGATTCAAGAGCCCGAGCGTCAAAGATCATATATAGCACTTGCTCGGTAGATCAAAGAGTTTTGGATCGAGTCGGCTTGGAGATTGCGCTCTACAAGAAGACATCGGTACCTAGTTTAGTTTTGTGTTTAGATCCAAATTGTAAAGATTAGAATAGTATGATATGCTCAAGTTCACAACACACATGTTTCATGTTTTGAATATTGGTTTTCGGTTTTTCCGTTTTTGGTTTAACCGATCTTGGTTTCATGAATAGATAGATCAAAACAAGTTTACATGGTTTAATGTATATTAGATTTGTTCTATATACATGCATGCTTCATCTTCTTAGACAAACTTAGTTTGATAGTCTATTTCATGTGTTTTATGTTTTGGTATTTTTAACAAAACATATTTTGGAATTAATGACAAAAACATGGATATATATATGTTTCATGTATATAGGATTATATCCATATACATCATGCCTAAATGTTGTTTAATATCATGTTTTTGTATTTGGATAAGTTTTGGACAAAATGTATTTTCTATTCAAAAATCCAAGTTTTAGAAAATACAAGTTTCTGGATTTTGGTAAAAATGATAAGACATAAAAATATTTTGAAATGTTTGTTATTTGTGATGAAATTTTTATCACAAGTTTATATTTCAAAATAAAATGATAAAACTATTTTTGTGTATTTTTACAAGTTTATGGATTTATTAGAATAATTTTTACTCTGTTTTTCTGACCCAGAGCAGTGGCTGACAGGCCAGGTCGGTCGACCGCACAGTCGACCGAACCAAGGGCCGGTCGACCCAGCGGTCGACCGACGTGCACAGCCCTGTGCACGTCTGGCAGACACTCGGGACGATCGACAGGACGGTCGACCGGACCAGAGAGCAGTGCTCTCTGTTTTTGGGCGGTCGACCGCACGGTCGATCGGTTGTTGCCAACGGTCAAAATGTGAACGTTGGACGGTCGACCGACCGGTCGACCGGCAGTTCATTTTTGGCAGTTTCTGCTGCCAACGGCTATAATTTTCTGGGGGCTATAAATACCCCATTGGAAAGAGTTTTTCTCTAAGATTTTTTTGTGCGAATTTTTTCTTACTCTCTGGTGTTTTCACAGCAATCAAAAGAAGTTTTTGGACTTAAATTGAACAATCTATTTGGTGTTTTTGCTAGGGTTTGGAATATCAAAGAAAAGGGTTTTGGGAAAAGAGTTTTGATTCAACTTCTATATCTTGGTTTCAGTTTTTCCAAAGGATTTTCTTTGTGATTTTGATTTCCATTCCATTGGTTTTCTCCACACTTGAGCTACATCTACTTTCTTATTCTATAGGATCTTTGTGTGGGAGAAAGAGATTGTTTGTGGTTGTTTGTTAGACCACCAAGTTATAAACCCAATCTTTGCTTGGCTTTGTGCCTTTGGGTTGTATCCCTCAAGTGGTGAGATGATCCTTGTGTTGCTTTGTGCTAATCCCTCAAGTTGTGAGGTGATTGATTGTTGGCTTGGAGTTTTGCCTCAAGGAGGAGGTTGTGTTTGTAAGGAGAGGAGTTGGGTACTCCTTGTAATTGTTATTGCCCCAAATCCTCGGTGGAGGTTCCCTTTGTGGGAGTCCTTTGTGGACAAGCTAGTGGACTTAAAATCCTTCTGTGTGAAGGCGGGGATGTAAAGCTGGGTGCTCGAACCTCGAAACATATCTTGTTGTTTGCGCTTGTTCCCTTGGCTCTTACTCTATCTCTCTCTCTACTTTGTGCCTTGCATCAGTTCATATTGTTCATTCATAATTATTTGCTTGGCTTGTTTGAGTGTGCATCTCTTGTTAATTGCAATTAGTTTTTAAATTTCGCATTAAGTTGACTAGATTAGCATTATCACCTATTCACCCCCTCTAGGTGATTTCAATTGGTATCAGAGCCTCCGCTCCTGATATTTAGGTTTAACCACCTAGAAGTGAGATCTTGCTTTGCTAATCTTCATTTGCATTGCTCATTTGCACACATATAGTTGCACCCATGGATAGCCCTCCTATGTTTGACTTTTTTAGACTTGATGTTTGGAAGGCCATTATGAGTAGTCATTTGAAAACCCTAGGACATCTAGTTTATCAAGCCACCACTCAAGAATCCTACCCAAATCATAGCAAGCATAAAAAGGCTAATGCATTAGCACTTAAAACACTTAGAGCATCTCTTAATGAAGATCCTTTACCGGTGTTTGATCATTATGATTCGGCTTTTGCAGTTTGGAGCATATTGACTTCTCTCGAGCTACCAAGGATCATCAACAAGTTGAGAAGATCTAGGAGAGACATGTTCGACGAGCATTGCCTCATGGTCCAAGGGAAAAACTCCCTTGAGGTACAATCGGATTCTCAATTAGATGATTACTCTAGTTCCTATTGCGATGGTTGTTTAGAAGCTCAAACCTTAAATATGGAACTTGCCACAAAACTTGAAAATTTTTTGGAAAAACATAATCTTTTGAAAAAGAATAATCTTGAACTAAAAGAAGAAATGAAGGATTTGTGCTCAACTTTTGAATCGGTTTTACAAGAGAAGGAAGAGATTACTAGTGAACGTGACTCACTAAGATCTCAACTAGACCTTGCCCTAAAAGAGATTGATGTTTTGAAAAGCAAAAATGATTGTGATGATGTTGTGAAAAACAATGAGGCTTTATCTTTTAAATTGGATTTTGTTTTAAAAGATAACCTTGTTTTGAAAAATGAAATTGAATTCATTACAAAAGAATTGGATTTAGTTTTAAATAAAAATAAATCCTTGCAAAATGATTTAGATTCTCATGTTTGCCATGCTAGTATAGCTTCTTCTTCTAGCACACCTATTGCATGTTCCACTTTATCTTCTAGTATTGAAAATGACATAAATGTTTTGAAGAAAAGTGTTGAATGTTTGGGCTCCACTTTGAGCCAATGTACTTTGAATCATACACGCTTGGAAACCTTGGTTCGTAAGAAACAAGTTCCATCTTTACATGTACACCCATCACGGCATACACATGCTCATCACGGACACAATCATAACATGTATGCTCATGTGTACACATGTACACATTGTGGTCGAAAAGGCCACCTTGCTAGATTTTGCTATGATCGTTTACATGTTGAAAATTTAGCAAATAATCTTGTTTGGGTTAGGAAAGATACTAACCCCTATGGACCTAAAAGAAAATGGGTACCAAAGACCATCCCTCATATATTTGATGTACGTGTGGGCTCTCGCATCACGTGAGAGTGGCGGTGCCTTGGAGTGGATGCGTTCCGTGCTTAAGAGAAAACTAATTTGGATGCATCACTTTCAAGGGGAGTTTGGTGGAGAGGACCACCATTGGTTTGGAGAACTAGAGAGGTGCCTTCATCGGTTTCGGTATCTATCTCTAACTCCCGTTTTATTTGCATGCTTTTCATGTTCATTATTCTATAGCATGTCTTATTGTTCATTATGCTTATGTCATGTTGATTAGTTTAGTGTTATACATGTTTAGTTACTTGAGACACCCATGTTTTATATGGATCTATATTTAGTGTTCTCACCTTATTTAAACTAATATGTATGCCCTAGATCTAATGCACATGCATATACATAATGATCATGTGGATGTTTATGATTTTTGTTTTGTTGAACATGTTTTGTTTAGTTTGTTGAATGCCATGTATTAGAATATATGTTTTTGTTTAGTTTGTTTAGTTTGTTGAATGTCATTCTAATAACATGTGATTTACATAATGATCGTTTTATGTTTGTAATGATGATTTATGTCCCGTTTCGTGCTTCATAATTTGAATATATGTTTAGATGTTAGTTTTCATGAAAACTAGGATTTATACTTGTACATAGAATGGGCCATAAGTAAATCTTTTTATGTTTGTGCTTGAATGCCTATTTGTACCCATTAAATGTGCTTGTATAGTCTAGTTTTGATGATTCATGCATTCTAACTTGTATTCCTCATTTTGGATATGTTTCTATGATCATGTGTTTTAACTTCATGTATATGTCTATCTTATCCAAACTATTGATTATACATATACATACCTTGAGCCACGTGCCTTCATGCATATACTTTTGTGGACTCATTATGTTTAGGATATGTATGTATACTTTAGTTTGTACATGACATACATATGCCTTGAAGCTTAAATCGTTTTGATGATTTTCATGTTTTTAGGTAATTTCAATTGGTAATGAAAATCTAGTTTTTCATATTTTCATGTTTTTAAGGAATTTTATATGAGCTTAATTGAATATTTTCATGTTGATATGTGTCACATTATACTTGTACACTCACTTTATTAGTTTACTATGATTTGTTTTATTCCTTGCTTGAAGGATTTCGTACTAGTTTAAAAGTTTTTCCTATAACTAGTTCGTATTCTTCACTATGGTAGAGTTTTTCAAACATACTACATTTTCAAACCTATTTTTGAAAACCCCTACCTTCAAAGGGTGGTTGGATGGGAGACCATGCTCATGTATGCTTTATTGTGAAAATCTTTTTAATCTTGAACATGATTGGGAGGATAGGAATATGAGATATACACTTGATCTTATTGTTGTTTCAATTGGTATCATTGAATTCTTTCAATTGGTATCAATCTTGACATTTCTTGTATACTCATATATTTTCGTATATGTATGCTTGCATTTCAAAGAATATCAATTTCAATTGGTATCTACTTTTCATACATATATATGTTTTATTTGTGCTTATTATATCCCTATATCTTTAAGCACAAAATTTTGTTTATGCTAAGCTTGAGCTTCAACTTTGTTTCAATTGATTCAATTTTCAATTGGTATCTTATTTCAAGCTTATGCATGTGTTTTGTTGGTATTTCATAAAGGGGGAGAAAATCTTATATTTCATCTTTCAATTGGTATTTTGTTTCCCACTCCCACACTTTATGATTAAAAATTTTAAGGCATATAATATCAAAATCAAATTTGTTTATATACTTAAAAAGAATAATAATTTCAATTGGTATTAAGATTTATGTTTAGAAATTCAAAATTGTAATGTTTAATTTCAATTGGTATCAAGATTGTTTATTTACAATTGATATGATATTTGTTTACTTATCAATTGGTATCAAGATTTGTGTTTTTTT
Organism: Agave tequilana; assembly: GCA_038442645.1. Lineage (NCBI taxonomy): Eukaryota > Viridiplantae > Streptophyta > Magnoliopsida > Asparagales > Asparagaceae > Agave > Agave tequilana. The sequence goes on along the minus strand of JAVJIF010020278.1, from coordinate 50,097 downwards.
TTTCAATTGGTATAGTTTCACTTTTAAATTGGTATCAATATGCACTTTTAATTTTCAATTGGTATATTTTCAATATGTTTTTATTAGTTTTGTTTTGTTTTTAACCCCTTTGTTGATAATTGACAAAAAGGGGGAGAAGAATTTGATTTTATATGCATGTTTGTATGCATGTTTTATGTTTTTATTAAGTTCAATTGGTATCCAAAGCATTATTTAAAGAACATGTTTAGTTTTGGTATCAAGAGCTTGTAAAAGAGATCATTAGTTTTGTTTTGCATATATTTAATTTAATTGGTAATTAGAGCATGTTTATTTTTTTTAGTTTAATTGGTATCTAGAGCATATTTATTTGTTTTTGAAAATTTCATTGGTATCTTTCATTGGTATCTAGAGCCATTTATTGTTTTATGCATATCTATGCATGTTTCATGTTTAGTATTCATTGCATATATTTGTTGTTCATCCCTATGCATGAATTAAGGGGGAGCTTTTTTGAAGCTTAACTTTAATCCATGCATATATAACTCCATGAGTTTTGTCATCATCAAAAAGGGGGAGATTGTTGGCCCAAAGGCCTTCCACTCTAGTTTTGATGATGATTAACTCATGTAGTTATGTGTACTAATAATCTTGTGTTATTTAGTTTCAGATCATTAATCAAGTTATTAGTTGGTGATTAGCTTCAACAAGATGATTTGGAAGCTTTCACATGTTGATTCAAGAGCCCGAGCGTCAAAGATCATATATAGCACTTGCTCGGTGGATCAAAGAGTTTTGGATCGAGTCGGCTTGGATATTGCGCTCTACAAGAAGACATCGGTACCTAGTTTAGTTTTGTGTTTAGATCCAAATTGTAAAGATTAGAATAGTATGATATGCTCAAGTTCACAACACACACGTTTCATGTTTTGAATATTGGTTTTCGGTTTTTCCGTTTTTGGTTTAACCGATCTTGGTTTCATGAATAGATAGATCAAAACAAGTTTACATGGTTTAATGTATATTAGATTTGTTCTATATACATGCATGCTTCATCTTCTTAGACAAACTTAGTTTGATAGTCTATTTCATGTGTTTTATGTTTTGGTATTTTTAACAAAACATTATTTGGAATTAATGACAAAAACATGGATATATATATGTTTCATGTATATAGGATTATATCCATATACATCATGCCTAAATGTTGTTTAATATCATGTTTTTGTATTTGGATAAGCTTTGGACAAAATGTATTTTCTATTCAAAAATCCAAGTTTTAGAAAATACTAGTTTTTGGATTTTGGTAAAAATGATAAGACACAAAAATGTTTTGAAATGTTTGTTATTTGTGATGAAATTTTTATCACAAGTTTATATTTCAAAATAAAATGATAAAACTATTTTTGTGTATTTTTACAAGTTTTTATGGATTTATTAGAATAATTTTTACTCTGTTTTTCTGACCCAGAACAGTGGCTGACAGGCCAGGTCGGTCGACCGCACGGTCGACCGAACCAAGGGCCGGTCAACCCAACGGTCGACCGACTTGCACAGCCGGTCGACCCAACGGTCGACCGACTTGCACAGCCCTGTGCACGTCTGGCAGACACTCGGGACGGTCGACCGGACGGTCGACCGGACCAGAGAGCAGTGCTCTCTGTTTTTGGGCGGTCGACCGCACGGTCGACCGGTTGCTGCCAACGGTCAAAATGTGACCGTTGGACGGTCGACCGGCAGTTCATTTTTGACAGTTTCTGCTGTCAACGGTTATAATTTTCTGGGGGCTATAAATACCCCATTGGAAAGAGTTTTTCTCTAAGATTTTTTTGTGCGAATTTTTCCTTACTCTCTGGTGTTTTCACAGCAATCAAAAGAAGTTTTTGGACTTAAATTGAACAATCTATTTGGTGTTTTGCTAGGGTTTGGAATATCAAAGAAAAGGATTTTTGGGAAAAGAGTTTTGATTCAACTTCTATATCTTGGTTTCAGTTTTTTCCAAGGATTTTCTTTGTGATTTTGATTTCCATTCCATTGGTTTTCTCCACACTTGAGCTACATCTACTTTCTTATTCTATAGGATCTTTGTGTGGGAGAAAGAGATTGTTTGTGGTTGTTTGTTAGACCACTAAGTTATAAACCAATCTTTGCTTGGCTTTGTGCCTTTGGGTTGTATCCCTCAAGTGGTGAGGTGATCCTTGTGTTGCTTTGTGCTAATCCCTCAAGTTTTGAGGTGATTGATTGTTGGCTTGGAGTTTGGCCTCAAGGAGGAGGTTGTGTTTGTAAGGAGAGGAGTTGGGTACTCCTTGTAATTGTTATTGCCCCAAATCCTCGGTGGAGGTTCGCTTTGTGGGAGTCCTTTGTGGACAAGCTAGTGGACTTAAAATCCTTCTGTGTGAAGGCGGGAATGTAGAGCTGGGTGCTCGAACCTCGAAACATATCTTGTTGTTTGCGCTTGTTCCCTTGGCTCTTACTCTATCTCTCTCTCTCTTTACTTTGTGTCTTGCATCAATTCATATTGTTCATTCATAATTATTTGCTTGGCTTGTTTGAGTGTGCATCTCTTGTTAATTGCAATTAGTTTTTAAATTTCGCATTAAGTTGACTAGATTAGCATTATCACCTATTCACCCCCCTCTAGGTGATTTCAAAAATGTAGAAAGCTCTTCATATGACATGTTATTATCCTCATCCTCGGATTCGGTAGTTACCTCAAGGGGGTTATCCCCTTGGACCATATAGCACTTGTTGGAGGTGTCGCTTCCAACACCCGAATCGCTCCCCACATAGTATTGATCTTTTTCGCCAAGGGAGATGAGGGTATTCCATACTACAAAAGCCGAATCAAAGTTAGAAACCCTAGATAAATAATCATCATTTAGGGTTGATTTTAAAGCATTAAGGGCTTTTGCATTAGCCTCAAAATTCTTACCATCTAAACAATATGCATTATTAGTAGTGGCAAGATAAACATGAAAACCTAAGGCCTTAAGGTACAAGGACATCTTAACCTTCCAAATGTGGATGTTAAGAATGTCAAAAGTGGGTGGTGACATGAAATCCATGGTGTGTGTACAAATATGTGATTAGCCTAAAAATGAGGATCTTTAACTCTAGGTTGTAAGACCCAAATCAAGAGCACTTGGCTCTGATACCAATTGTAAGTTCACCTAGAGGGGGGTGAATAGGTGATGGCTAATCTAATGGTCACTTAATGACAAATAATGCGGAATTAAAAACTATTATGACCTAAACTAAACTCTTACACTAAACACCACGTATAACACAAGAGTGTTGCCGAATTCCCCGTGAAGGGCTCTGGACAAACTCCTCTAGATTCCCCTAGATAAGGGTTAAGGTGCCGCGTTGGCTCTCTTGGTTAAATACAAGTGTTAGCAAACAATCCCAAGCAAGTATATCAATATAGCACACAATGAATATCAAGCATATAAAGAATAAACACAATATAAATATGCAAGATATAAACACAAGGAGATAGAGAGAGAGAGAGAGAGAGTGAGCAATCGCAAACACAAGGGATTTGTTTCGAGGTTCGAGCACACTTGCTCTACATCCCCGCCTTCGACACACGAAGGATTTCCACTATAATCGATCCCACCGGATCACTCGGTGCCGCAACACCTACAACTCTCAGACTCTCTAGTCCCGTACACACTGCAAGCTCACTAGCTCGCCGAGGCCGCACCTCAAACCAAGAGTTCACACACGAACTCTAAACCACCGCGAACATACTTGTCCGCCTCCTCAAAGAATAAAGAAAAGATCTTTGGTGATCACAACACTTTGATCACCTAAAACAATCTCACTACAACACTCCTATAGGATGAGTATGTCTATGAATTGCTCAAGTGTTGTGTGAGAAAACAAGGAAAGAGATGGTGGAGGAAAACTCAAAGAATCTCTTTTAATACTCTTGATAAAACTCCCCTTTTGATTGGAAGTATTTGCTCTCAATTTAGTGGAGAAAACTCTTTTAATGAAGTGGGAAAAACTGGCTCAAAGTCCACTAAAAATCTTGGTGAAAAACAATGCCCAAACCCCCAAATTTATAGGGTTAGAAAAACTAGCCGTTGGAGGTCTGTCAGGCCTGTCGGTCGACCGCCCGGTCGACCGGCCAACGGTCATATTTCAGACCGTTGTGCCATCGGTCGACCGGTCGGTCGACCGGGGCAAGGATACAGAGAGTAAACTCTCTGTCTGGTCGGCCGCCCGGCCGCCCGGGGCCTTTCCAGAGAGCTCTGCTCTCTGGACGGTCGACCGGGTCGGTCGGTCGGCCCTCCTGCCAGAACTGGCGTGCACGTCTGTGCACGTCGGTCGACCGGCTCGGTCGACCGGCTACAGCCAGATCAGAAAACTTAGGGATTTAAAAACATGGTCTTTTTGGTTCAAATAAAATCCCATAAAATACTGAAAAATCTACAAAAATAATTTACCAATATACTTTGATAAACAAACATGCTTGCACAAAATCAAGGCATGTTATAAAAGATTTGGACTATTTTTGTAATATGGAAATATTGGCTCAATTGAAAACTTGTATTTTTCTAAAACTTGTTTTTCAAACTTCTTCATGATACAAAAATAAGATATTTTGAATTCATTAAAGCATAGTGTGTATGGATATGATCCACTACACAAATAAGATATCTATGTTTTTGACATTAAGCATTAAACATGGTTTTGGTTTCAAAAGACATGTACATGAGAAATACCAAAAACAAAAATAGTATTTTTCAAAATGAAAGTCTTTTCTAAATCTGAAAATTCTTTTATGAAAAGACAACTAAATCAAGAGTGTGTGTGTACATGTACTTGATGTGGTCTTGATGCATAGGCTCGTGAATCAAACGGTGCTAGCTCCAAAACTTGACTTTAAATCCTTTAATGAAGCTATGCACCTACTAAGATCTTGATCATGAATCTGTCACTAATTAAACACAAGATCATTAGTACTATAACTACATGAGTTGATCATCATCAAAACTAGAGTGATGGGCCTTCGGGCCAACACTTATGTAATAGCAGTCTTTTTGAACTTATTTTTCATTTTTGCGACCAAGGTCGCAATCTTTTATTAATAAATTTTAATTGGACTGCGACTTTGGTCGATCTCTTGTAAAATAAATGGTTTGAAGATGAAATTTCATACGGCCTTACTTTGAAAGAAGAAGAAGAGAAAAATCACGATGAAAATATTGAAGCTGACATCCCGAGGAAATATGAACTTGTCAAAATAGTTGTTGGAGATCTAGGTCTGCGACTAAATTAATATCTGATCTCGCTCTCGCTTTTTTAGAACGATATTCTTTCTAAGTCAAAAATCTAGATCTGACAGCGTGAGTAGACACAGAGAGATAGACATATAAAAGAGAAGAAAAATTACTAATAAAGAATATAAACTAATACATCATCCCAAGAAAAAGACAAACGATAGGAGCTTTTAGTAATTTCAATTATTTTTAAAAACGAGATGTCATTTTAGATTGTCAAATTATGTGACTCATAATGTGCCACATCATCACAAGCTGAGAGAGTATCTCAGCTGTCGACTGATATACATTTTTCTGATATATATATATCCCTTAAAGTGAAAATACATAAGCTGCAAAAGCCTCTCCTTCGCGCGATGGAACTATATTCTAATTTTATCAGAATACTCCAAATTCGCCAACCTTTGACGAATTGTTCTCCCATTTGATTCCCATTCTTTAAGCGTGTAGCGCCGTGACAATGCGGGCAACTAAATGCCCAAAGAGTGAGATTGTGTCTATAAATAGACCCAAAAAACTCACAAAAGTTGAATCGAATCGAGGAGCGGATCACGATGCCTTGCCTCAATCTCTCCACAAACGTGACCCTCGATGGAGCCGACACCGCCGCAGTTCTCTCCGAGGCCACCAAGAGTGTCGCAAAGCTCATCGGCCAGCCAGAAACTGTCGGTTTCTCTTTCTTCCTTTCACTTAATTCTGTCTGTTTTAGTTCATAATTTACAAATTCCTTGATGGGTTCTTTGTTTTTTCATGCATTTGAGCGGTTGTGATGTGAAAGGCCATATCTTGGTTATGATTTCTCTATAATTTGTGTTTAATGCTTGTTTCTTTGTTGTTTATGCATTTGGGTTTGTTATTATGATCTATCATTGTTATTGTTTCTGCCTATAAGCTTGATTACTGTAGCGATTGGAAGCAGTAAGTTTAAGCAACTGGATTTCTCTCTTTGCTAATTATTTTGGCATGCATTGCATCCAGCATATCTCTAAATGGTTATTATCACTGACTTTACTGTTCTTTTTTCTGCTTGAACTATCTCCATATTGTTAATTTCCTTTCTATTAGTATCCATTTTTAAGTTAAGTCTTCAGTATGAGTATTTGGGCAGCAAACTACAGATCAATGTTTCGCTCATCTTTAAAGGCCATGGGTTTATTTTATGAGTGCAAAGTGACTTTAAAACTTAACCATGATTTGATACGTCGAACTGTGAGTTTTCACTTGTTTACGGAGTTCCAACTTCACATGGTATGGAATATGAAATATATTATTTTTAATCAATCCCTAACATTTCGCTTTGAGCAATTTTTTTCTTTCTTTTTTTTTTTTTTTCACTTTGTTGCTTTAGTTTTCTGCATTCCATCATTTTATTTATTTATCTTTTGAATTTACCAATCTATTAACTTAGAACTCATAAGAAATAATTTATAATTATTTAATCTTTTCTTAGTGTGAACAACATATGTATTAGTTGATCTTTAATTATTTTTGTTTCAATTTTCTTAAAGTAACATATTATTTATCTTCAATAACTTTGCTCATGTAATAGTTCTATATCAATTGATTTAATGAGCCTTTAAACCTGCAATGTGCATGGCCGGAGTTCTTTCTTTTGTCTGTATGTATTGTACACGATGATAGTGCTCAAAGGGTGCCGGTATCTTTTGGCGTGTTTGAGCAGCCTGCAGCATATGGTGAACTTATTTCCATTGGTAGACTGAATCCTGAAGTAAACAAGAAATTGAGCGCCGAAATTGCTTCAATTTTAGAGACTAAGTTGTCAGTTCCCAAGTCCCGCTTCTTCCTCAAACTTTATGATTCAAAGGCAAGTGATCTCTCATCTTCTGCTGATGTGTTAAGAGTGTGTAGGCCATCAGTTCTCTTTTTCCCAAACTGTTTGCTAGACTCATTGGATTCATTAATATGCTCATTATTGCATGCTTTACACCATCAGATAGATCATGTAAATACTTAGTGACTGTTTAAAGTTCTTTAGGGTCCTTAGCTATAAAATTGCTTCCTAATTTTCTTTAGAAATTTTGTTGATATCTCAAATTCTAGAATTCCAAGGATGAATGTCTAGGTTAACAAATAAGTTAAAAGAGCAACATTGTTGATATTCACCCGTTCAGTAAAGGGCCAGAACTAATATGACCCTCTGCTATAGATGAATTGTTAGAATTCCAAGGATTTATATGGATATAAGTATTGGTTATATCCATATAAATCCATGGAATTCTAGCAATTCATCTATCACAGAGGGTTATATTAGTCCTCGCCCTTTACTAAAGGGGTCTTCAGCAATGTTGCTCTTTTAACTTATTCATTAATCTATGTGACATGTAACAGAATAACTGATGTGAAACGTGTATGCGTGTATGGAAATCACACTTCACCAATATAAAACGACCGTTGGTAGGACAAGATTAAAACTAATAAAGCGAATAGGTGTAACAAAATAACATGCACCGACAAATCCAATTCAATCGAGAATCAACTAAGGATAATGTATTATGCGGCAAAAGATTTTACGATCAATATTAAAGCTATTGAATTACAGATAAGTAGATATGCATAATCTCACGTTTGTGAACAACAATTAAATCGATAAAAAACTCAGAGATTAAAATATCAGACTCGAAGTAACCGATTTGGATAAGAAACATACCTACTGAGGATCAAGAATGACCTCAATGTCCTTGTGATGATTGTGAATGTATAGAGCTTGCTTCCACGAATCCAACACTTTGAACGGTGCGTGATTTGAACTCCGAATGAGCAAAATATGATCCAAATAAAGAAGCTTGCTTGTGCAGAAATTCTGCTTGTGCACTGTAGCAGGCACGACATTGTAGCAGGCGGGTTGTACTGTAGCATACAGGCGGTAATATAGCCGGTGGCGGTACTGTAGCAGTTGGAGATTTTGATGGATTTTTATTTTGAAAATATTTTTTAGGATTTTTTCTTTGTAGAGAAAGAAAAGAAATTTGTGAAGAGGTAGAGATAACTTTAGAACTAGGGTTTAAGATTAGAAAGAGGGATAGCGAGAGGATAAACAATTAGGGCTTCACAATCTAATTGGGGCTAATTAGAATTTCACACTCTAAATTAGGACTTCCTAGGGCTTCTCACCACTAAGAGAGAAATTTGAGAGAGATTACAACTCACACAAATTTGAGGAAAAACTTTCATAATAATTTATTATCTTCATTAACTGATACAAGAAGCCTTTTATAGGCTTATACAAAATTGAATACAACTCAAGTTAAAACTCCTAATTAAAATAGAATTATAATTCCAAAATAAAAAAAACTAAACTCTTAATAAAATACAGCTCCAAATAAGGAAACTCGAAATAAAAAAAATTAAATTACATAGAGTTCTATTACTACTGAGAAACTGGAATAAAGTGTCTTCTCTAATAGAAAGACAACTCATCATTGACTCAAAATTCAACATGTGGATAACATGTTTTTGCAAATATAAAAGCTAACATCTCATTGACTCAGAATTTAACATGTGGACAACGTGCTCTTGCAAATATGGAAGTCAACTCATCATTGACTCAAAATTCAACATGTTGACAACATGCTCTTGCAAATATGAAAGCTAGCTTATCATTGACGCAGAATTCAACATGTGGACAACATGCTCTTGCAAATATGGAAGCTTACAATAAGGCTCTAAATATAAAAGCTGTTACCCATTATATCCTTAAGATTAGTGATTTAGTTAAATGTGCTAATCTTCTACTTGTTTTCTATATAAACAGAGTACCGCTCCATTATATTTCATTGAGAAAAATATTGAATATAAATAAAGCCTTCAGATTTCATAAGTATTCTTTTATGGTATCAGAGCTATTTAGTCAAACGACTCTTACTCTTTGTTCCCACCCACCTCATTCAAATCCCAATCCACCACAACCATGGCGACCAACACAACCATTACTAACATCGTCAACTTTGTCACCGTCAAGCTCAACAAGGAGAATTATCTCCTTTAAAAATCTGTCTTCCTTGCAATACTCTCCACCTATGATCTCATGGCCTTCGTCGACGGCACCAACAAATGTCCATATCATTTTCTTGATGATGCAAGCGGGAACCCTACGACCACCGTGAACCCAAAGTACACGGGAACGGCACAAACAAGATCAAACTATGTTGATCTGAATTTTCACCACCCTCGCTGACACTATGGTTCCATACGTGGTTGGTTGCCGAACAGCCATGACAGCCTGGAGCATCTTGAAGAAAATATTTGCAAACATATATCGTGTGCACACCATGCAGCTCAAAGCTCGGCTACAAAATACCACCAAAGGAGACAGGTCTGTCTCAGACTATCTTCAAACTATTCAAGAGATTGCTGATCAACTTGCAGCAGCTGGACAACCAATTGCCGATGAAAATCTAGTTCTCCACATGCTACGTGGGCTACTGTCAGAATACGACGCCTTTGCCGCCTTAATCAAAGTTCGGTCCGATGCTATAACTGCGTAAGATATTTATTCTCTTATTCTCAGTGAAGATGTCACTGTCAATGAGCGTGCACGGTCAGTTACTTAACCTGACTCCTCATCACATGCCCTATATGCCTTTTCCTCCTCTAAGATCTCCGGTAAACAGATCTATATCAATTCAAATTATAAAGGGAAGTTCCAAAGTTATATACCTAATTTTCAATACAAGGGACCATCCAATTCCAGTTCAAAACAATTCCGCTCCAGAAACTTCTCTCCAATGTTGTTAAAGGCATTTAGGTGCGCACTCAATATGAACTATGTTTCCTCTTCTTCTCCTTCCGATATTCTTTATCTCATTTTTTGGTGGTGTTGCTCTTTTAGTGTTGCTTTGAACTGTTGTTTCTCCTCCCTTAAGATGCTAATCGTTTACTGCCTTTTGTTGTTGTTACTATGCACATTTCTTTATTTTATTAATGTTCTTAATTGTTAACTTTTATTTGTTGTGTATTTTGTGATTTTATTTTTGATTTCACAATTTTTCAAATTAATAAAAATGAAATAACAGTTGTGCCTCACTTTCAGTGAGGCGCTGCACGTCGCTTGCGCTTTGCGCCTCGCACACGGTAGGCTCTTTGCGCCTCGTAGTGCGCTTTGCGCCTTGACACCACTGCTTCTCTCCTCAATCCAACAACGGATCAAATCTAACATCCATCAATTCTTCCTCCAAACCAACCTGTTAAATCTGCACCAAACCGGAGCATACTGATATCGACTGCTACCAGCGTATGAATTATGCTTATCAAGGCAAGCTTCCCCACAAAGATTAGCTGCAATGGTGGCACAATCCTCGACATGCTGGATCAATGGATTGTTGACACAGGTGCAACTCATCATATGACTAGTGATCTCTCAAACTTATCCCTTATGTCCAAATACCCAGGTGTGGATGCAGTTGTTGTAGAAAATGGCATGAAAATTTCAAACTTATTTATTGGTTCTTTCTCCATCATACACATCATTCTTCTTTTCTTCTCAAACACATTTTATATGTTCCATCTTTAAAACACAACCTTCTCTAAGTGCAACAATTTGCTCGTGATAATAAGGTCTCCCTAACTTTTGATGCTAATCATTTTCTTATCAAGGAAGATCTGTCGGGACGGGTTCTCTACAAGGGCATGAGTAACAAATGGTCTGTACACCCTTCCTTGCCATCTGTCACTCACCACCCCTCCTCCACAAGCTCATTCTACTGCCGCTATCTCTTCAGCATCTTCTTGGCACCGTAGGCTTGGACATCCATCATTGACGACTCTACAAACACTTCGCTCTCAACTTCCACTGTTCTCCATTCCAAGGACAAATCCATAAACACTTCATCGTTGCTCTGCTTGCCAACTTGATCGGAGTGTAAAACTTCCATTCTCACAGTCACAAGTAAAGTCCACACGCCCTTTTCAATTAATCCACTCGGATCTATGGGGTCCGTCTCCTGTTGTCTCAAATTTTGGTTACAGGTACTATGTAGTGTTTATCGATGATTGATCTAGATTTTTATGGATTTTTTTCTTTATTTAAGAAGTCTGATCTTCAACTTGTCTTTAGGGATTTTCTTAATAAAATTGAGTTGTTTTTTGATTCCAAAGTATGTGTTTTTCGTTCAAATGGTGGCGGGGAATTTACAAGTAAACAATCCTATCCTCCCGTGGCATTATCCATCAATATAGTTGCCCATACACACCTGAGCAGAATGGCGTGTCTGAAAGAAAACATCGCCATCTACTAGACATGATTAGAACCTTACTTGTTGATTCTGGATTACCCTCAAAATTTTGGGTAGACATAGTTTTGACTGTTGCTTTTCTCATAAATCGGTTGCCCTATGTCAAACTGAACAATGCTTTCCTCTATCAAGCCCTGTACAACACAAAATCAGACTATACTCATCTTAAAGTCTTTAGCTGCCTATGATTTCCTGGTTGAGACCATATATCAAACACAAGTTGCAGAGTAGAAGTGTACTATGTGTTTTCATTATGGAAGTTCCTTTAAAGGTTATTGTTGTCTTGACCCCAAAACAGGGTGTGTCTACTTGTCATGTCATCTTCGATGAAAACCAATTTTCCTTCTTACAATCCTCTAATCAACATCATTACCCATTCTCGCAATCTTCTTCTACATCCTCTGTAACTATGGTTCCTATCTTTCTCCCAACCAATACCAACCATCTCTAACAACTACAACCTCCATCCTCATCAGGCAACCCCACCTCCATAATGTCTATCTCGGATACTGACTTGCCCATTTCAACAAATAATGTTCCTACATCACGTCACTCCATCACTCAACATCCTCCATCAATACTTCTCCACTAATTCATACTGATATATCAACAACTCTCATTCCTCCTTCAGATCCTTCTCTACCAACCACACCACCAATAGTGCATATTCCATCTCCACCACCTACAGTACAAACTTCCACTAGAATCACATTAATACCTCCTACCTCCTCCACCCTCAACACTTATCCCATGACTACCAGAGTAAAGGGTGACATTTATAAGCCAAAAGCACTCCAATCCACATTATACCCACTTCCCATGTCTCTAAATGTTATCACTATTCCACCTGCTCCTACTTATGTCACACAGGTTAACAAGGATCCACGATGGCGAGATGCGATGGCGGCTGAAATTTCTGCACTTATGGATGTTCAAACTTGAACATTGGCCCTTCCTCCACCAAATCAGAACATAATCGGTTGTAAATGGATATATCACGTGAAACAAAAGGCTGAAGGTACCGTTGATCGCTTCAAAGCTCGGGTAGTCGCTAAGGGATTCACTCAGCAACCAAGTATCGACTATGAAGATACTTTTAGTCCGGTCGCGAAGTCCTCCATCATTCGATTAGTTTTTGTTGTTGCAACACAGTTTAACTGGCCTATGAAACAACTTGATATTAACAATACTTTTTTGCACGACTATCTCAATGAACCGGTTTACATGATTCAACCACCTGGTTTCATCGACACAGTTAACCCAACTCATGTATGCCGGCTTTCAAAATTCTATATGGCCTAAAGCAGGCTCCTCGAGCCTGGTATGAACGACTATGTCAATCTTTTTTGGAGCTGGATTTCACTATATCACCTTCAGATCCATCATTATTCATTTGAAAAACTTCTACTGATGTGGCAATTGTTCTCATATATGTGGATGACATACTCCTCACTGGCTCGTCCACTCAAATATGTCAATCTATCATAACTGCACTGGGCAATCTCTTTCCAGTCAAGGACTTAGGGATGCAAAATATTTTCCGGCCTCGAGCTCCATCGAACAAATAATGATTTGTATGTTACTCAATCAAAGTATATAGCTGATCTTCTTTGACGGGCAAAAATGGAGTGAAACCTTCCTCTACTCCCATTTCTACAAGTTTGAAGCTAGATAACACCTCTGGGGAACCTTTTCAATTTCGCTCACTTGTTGGAGGTCTACAATATCTTTCAGTAAATGAAGTATGTCAATTTTTGAAGGAACTCAGGACCCATCATCTTATTGCAGTCAAAAGAATCTTGAGATATCTCAAGGTACCGCTAATATGGGCCTAGTCTATCGGCGTAGCATCCTTCACCTCAATGCCTTTGCTGATGCCGATAGGGCAGGCTTCTTCCATGATTGGAGATCACCAACTGATTACTGTATTTATCTCGGATCTAATCCTATATCATGGTCAGCAAAGAAACAACACACCGTAGCACGGAGCTCCAAGGAAGCCGAATATCGAAGCTTAGCACACACGGCCGCTGAGATTTGCTGGCTCACTTATCTATTGAGGCATCTCCACATACCACTGATAACTCTTCTACCCTTCATTGTGACAATTTAAGTGCACTAGTCATGCCACAAATCCAGTTTTTCACGCCCGAACAAAGCATGTTGAAATCGATTACCACTTTATTCGAGAACTAGTTCTTCTCAAATACCTCTCTCTTTGATATTTTTGCACCAAGGATCAAACAACAGATATCTTCACCAAGCCACTCTCCTTCATCAGGTTTCATACTCTCCTTAACAAACTTTTTCTGTGCAACTGCCAGTTCAGTTTGAGGGAAAGTAATAGCAAGATAGCTCATCATTGACTCAAAATTCAATATGTGGACAATATGCTCTTACAAATATAGAAGCTAGCAGCTCATTGACTCAGAATTCAACATGTGGACAACATGTTCTTAGCAAATATGGAAGCCAGCTCATCATTGACTCAAGGACAATATGCTCTTGCAAATATGGAGGCCAGCTCATCATTGAATCAGAATTCAACATGTGGACAACATGCTCTTACAAATATGGAAGCTAACAGTAAGACTTCAAATACAAAAGCTGTCATCTATTGTATCCCTAAGATTAGTGCACTAATATAGTTAAATATGTTAATCTTCTATTTGTTGTTATCTATATAAACAGAGCACTGCTCTATTATATTTCATTGAGAAAAATATTGAAATAAAATAAAGCCTAGCCATGTATCATCAATTGATACTTTTTCTGTCCAACAAATCAGATATTTTTGAATCCAACTAACTTGGATGGTGATATTTTTATCATCTAAGAATTTATCTTCTTGACTGCTGTATTATAGGATAAAATATCTGGTAGTGGTGAAATGAATGGGCTCTCGAAAATAGGCTCAATAGAAGGCTCATCAACAAGTGGATAATATTTATAAGACTTTTATAATTCACAAAGCAGTCAATATTGAAAGTAAAATTAGTGACAAAATCTATAGGAAGATTTATAACATAAATATCATCATTCAATTTCATCAAGATTTGAAATGGATCAGAACTATAATAATGCAACTTTTGAACAACATCACCAGCATTGAAAGTATTTAATTTATTCCTATTATCAACTCGTATCCTATGGTTAGCGTTTTTTTGTACAACTTTATCATTGATCTCCGTGGGTTGTTTGTGCACGTGTGATGCAAAAGATCATGCAAACTCAATGACTTAATGTTCGGTTATGGGATAAAGTCTATGGAGAATTTTGATTTAGTACTTAACATAAGTCATAAGAGAAAAGGGGATGGTGTCGGCAGTAGGGGAGGAAGGGATTGGTAACCAAAACAGGTAATGACAGTAGAGATCGGTAGTCGAGGAGGCGAAGAAGGTGCTGTTGACAGTAAAACCGGGGAAGAGAAAGGACGGGTGACAGTAAACTCCTTGATCGCATGAGTGACTTTTAGAGAAATAGTACTATCAAGCTTAAATGTTTCAATGGAAACTTTGTCATTGATGATAATTTTAAATGGGCTTGAACAATTGGCAGCAACATATACATAACCTTGGCATTTATAGCACTTAATTGTGGGACTAATTTTGGAAAAGTCCTTTTTAGTGTTCTTGCTTTTACTATTATCATACCTTTTTTTTACTGCGCTAACTGTGGGGATCACATGAAGAACACTACTTTTCGAGTTTTGGTTGGAAGAATTCATGATTCGGAGTAGGTTATCAATTTTAGCCATGATATCATTCAGTGTTGGTTAAGAGTCCTTGGTTTGGTTCTAGGGATGAGTTTGGTCGGTGGGATGAAAGTGTATTAGACCTACGGGATTGAACATATGGGGGAGGTCTAAACTCGTAAAAATATGGTGACATGTACTTGGTTTCTAGCGCTTCTTTCATCATATCTTATGTTTCAATCGGTCATTGAACACCGAGTATTCGCCTATTTACGAAATCGGTTCAGTATTGATTAGATTGTCTAGTCAGTTTCATGGTAGCGAACCTGACCTTCTCAGTTTCAGAAAGTGAGTACCAGATGAAGTACATGTTCATACTTTGTAACCAGTCTAGAATAATTTGAGGATCCCTCAAATAAGCAGAATAATGTAGATGACCATCAAAAGTTGGTATATCTATAGTGGTGGTTGGGGATTCTTATATGCAATTTTAAACTAGATAATTTTTTTGGGTTTTGGGTTTTGAATATTTTGTTTGGTTTTTTAAAAAATTTGTTTTCTAAAATTGTCGGGTCAGTCAAACCCCAATTTTACCAATTCAATTGGCCAGGTCGGCGTAACTCAAGTGGGAAGTTTTTCACTTAACGTTCTTTAATTATAGAATCACGTTGAGTACTCATTCTTGGCTATACACCAATTGTACGGAATTTTAGGGAAAGACTTACCTTTCAATGTTTTCTAATTTTTATTGTGTTTTTTCGACAAAATTTAAATTAAATGCGATAAAAGCAATTAAACGTTTACTAATTATGGAAATCCTACCTAACCGTGTTTGATACCAAACTGATGTGAAATGTGTATGCATGTATAGAAATCAACAACAAAATACTCAATCACACTTCACCAACATGAAACGATCATTGGTAGGAAAATATTAAAACTAATGAAGCAGATAGGTGTAACAAAATAACATGTGCAGACAAATCCAATACAACCGAGAATCAACTAAGGATGATGTATTATGCGGCAAAATATTTTACGATCAATATTAAAACTACTGAATTATAAATAAGCTGATACGCACAACCTCACATTTGTAAACAACAGTTAAATCGATAAAAAACTTAGAGATTAAAATATCAGACTCGAAATAATAAATTTAGAGCCTGTTTGATTAAGGGTGAAAGTGAGGAAGTGAAGAAGTGAGGAAGTGGCAATAGTTCCCTTTGGAACTGAGAATTGGTTAGTAAGTTTTCTTATGTTTGGATGTTGTTAGGAAGTGTGGTTTGAAAAATGTTATATCTTTTCTGGTGTTTGGATGATAATGTGGAAGTGGAAGTGGAAAAGTTGACCACAAAGTTGACCGCAAAATAATATTAAAATAAAAATTAATTAAGAAAAATAAAATATGAACTGTAATTAGAATGCAAGTGAGATTTACATGATCAAAAAATTAGCTGTTTTGTGTTACAACTTATTACAAATGAGATTTACATGACCACAAAATTAACTGTAGCACTCTGGAAGTGAGGAAATGATTGTGTAAAAGAGAAAAGAGAACAGGAAAAGGGGTTTTCTTATTTTCCTTTTCCAATGTTTGGATAGATAGGGAACTGAGCGATTATACTTCCCTATTTCCTTACTTCCGCTCACTTCCTTGCAACCAAACACCTCCTTAGGTAAGAAACATCTTACTGAGGTTCATGTGTGACCTCAATGTTCTTGTGATGATGTAGATGTGTAGAGCTCGCGTCTACGAATCTAACGCTTAGAACGGTGCATGATTTGAACTCCGGATAAGTAAGATATGATCCAAACAACGAAGTTTGCTCGTGCAGAAATTTTGCTTGTGCACTGTAGCATACGGGCGGTATTGTAGCATACGGGCGGTACTGTAGCAGTTGGGGAATTTGGATGGATTTTTCTTTTGGGATTTTTTTAAATTTTTTTCTTTGAAAAGAAAGAAGAGAAATTTGTGGAGAGGTAGAGATAACTTTAGAACTACGGTTTAAGATTAGAAAGAGGGATACAGAGAGGGGATAACCAATTAGGGCTCCACACTTTAATTTGGGTTAGTTAGAATTTCACACTCTAAACTAAGTTTTCCTATTACTGAAAAATACACCTAGAGGGGGGGTCAATAGGTGTATGACTAATCTAATGACAAATGATGCGGAATTAAAAACTAAATTGCAACACACTATGTGTAACCAAAGAGTGTAGCCGAATTTCCGATGAAGGGCTCTGAACTAACTCCTCTATATTCCTCTAAATAAGAGTTGAGGTGCTATATGAAGCTCTCTTGGTTCAACACAAGTATGAACACACACAAACAATATCAAGCATATATGTGTGATATGAACAATATGAAGTAATGCAAGATATAAAAGAGAGTTTAGAGATAGTGGATCAATCACAAATACCAAGATATGTTTCGAGGTTCGAGCCACTGCTCTACGTCCCCGCCTTCGCACAGAAGGATTTCCACTATATGTCCACACATGACTTCCCACACAGGGAACCTCCACTGAGGATTTGGCAAATATAAATTAGGAGTACACAACTCCTCTCTCCAACAAATAACCTCTACACAAGAGGTTAGGCACAATAACAATCACATCTCACTAGAGGGATCAGGTATTAAGCTAAAACTCCAACAATCACCTCTACACTTAGAGGGATAACCAACAAACCCAAAGCTCCTCCACAATCACCTCTACGCAAGAGGGATACAAACAAACCCAAAGGACAACCTCCTCTACACTTAGAGGGATAGGCGCAAAGCCACAAACAAATGAAAGATTACAACTTGGTGATCTCAAAGATCACAAACAACTTTGGTGATCACACTAGACCACAAACCATTTTCCTCACCAAAAACAAGATCCTATAGATAGGATAGATATGATAGCTCAAGTGTGAGAAAACAAAGAGTTTGGAAAACAAATCACAAAGAAAAACTTGGGAAAAACTCTAGATAGAAATATAAATGAAGATCAAAACCAATTCTCAAAGACTCTCTTTTTCTTTAATTTTCCCAACCCTTTAAAATAAATAAAAATAAATCTTTTTGGCACAAAAACTCTTTTAAAAACTTGCTGTTAAACACTTGTAAAGATGGAAAAAATTGCTCTCTAAAAACTTGAAGAAAACAGCCCAAGAGGGGCTATTTATAAGCCCTCTCAAAAATTAGCCGTTACAGGCCAAATCAGCAGCCGATGCTACTGTCAGTCGACCGCCCGGTCGACCGGCCAACAGTCGGATTTCTGTCCGTTGCGCCACCGGTCGACCGGGGCCGGATCCAGAGAGCAGAGCTATCTGGCCAGTCGACCGCCCGGTCAACCGGCCCTCAAGCCAAAACTGGCTGTGCACGTTTGTGCACATCGGTCGACCGACCGGTCGACCGACTTTTGA
Organism: Agave tequilana; assembly: GCA_038442645.1. Classification (NCBI taxonomy): domain Eukaryota; kingdom Viridiplantae; phylum Streptophyta; class Magnoliopsida; order Asparagales; family Asparagaceae; genus Agave; species Agave tequilana. Next base: position 31,468 of record JAVJIF010020278.1, on the reverse strand, counting down.
CTCTGTCGACCGGCGGAAAGCCTGCTCAGATAAATTATAGGGATTAAAACTTGGTCTTTTTAACTTCTAAAAATCTCATAAAATACACATAAATTCCACAAAAATAAGTTCTTGTAAGATCTTTGAATAGCAAATATGTGTGACTAAAATTCAACACATATTACAAACTATTTGAACTATTTTTGTGATATTAAAATTAGGCTTAAACACAAATTCTGTATTTTCCAATCTTGAATTTTTGAAATGAAAAATCGTTTTCTTCAAAACTTGTATAAATATAAAAACATGATATTGAAATAATTTTGAAGCATATTGTATATAGATAGAATCTAATATACATATAAGATATATATCTATGTTTTTGACATGAAATCCAAAACCGGTTAAACCGAAACCAATAAACTTTAAACTTTGTGTGTGTGAACTTGAGCATATCAAACACTATCTAATCTTTACACAAGACTTAAACACAATCTAAACTAAACAAATCGAGGTCTTCTTGTAGAACTCCTTCTCTAAGTTGACTCAATCCAAGATCATTAGTAAACTATAACTACATGAGTTAATCATCATCAAAACTAGAGTGAAGGGCCTCTGGGCCAACAATCTCCCCCTTTTGATGATGACAAAACTCATAGAGTTATATATATATGGATTAAAGTTAAGCTTCATAGAAGCTCCCCCTTAACTCATGCATATCAATAAACAACAAAGATATTCAATAAAGTGCATAGACCATACAACACATATATGCATAAATAAAGATAAACAAGCATAAAATTCACCAAATTCTTTTCTCCCTTTTTGCATAAATGAGGAAATAAAATAAACATGCATATATAAACTCATTAAATACTTCTCCCCTTTTTTGTCAATTCATCAACAAAGGGGCAAAAACAAAGCAAACAATAAAGTTATATATGCGATATACATTCATGAAGAGGAGAGACGTAAAGTTAGCTCCCCCTACATACATGCATTTATATGAAAAGAGATGACTAGACCCTAACCACATAAAACATAATATACAATGTATAAGTGGAGATGTTAAGCTCCCCCCTACACACGTGTATTATATAGAGAAGAGAGGCCAAGCTCCTCAATATGAGATACACTCAACATGAATCTATATATAGAGAAGATGTTAAGCTTCCCTTGCATATAAGCAATATATATCAAAATATTATGAAACCTCTTTAAAACAAATTTTGTAATTTTTTGATACCAATAGAAAATGAAACATTGTACGTTTTTGATACCAATTAAAAATATTTATTGTAAATTTTAATACCAATTGAAAGTAAGAACCAAATTTTTAGGTAAACACAACTCATTTTGTAATAAGGATATCAAATTGAGAATAATACCAATTAAGATTATTGATACCAATATTGAAAATGTTAGTTTATACCAAAACAAAGTATTTTTCATCATAAAGAATAAGAGTAAGATACAAATTGAAAATAAAACCGATTGAAAGATAAAACACGAATATTTCTCCCCCTTTATGAAATACTAATAAAAATAATGTATAAGCTTGTATAAAATACCAATTGAAAAATAATTGACATTAAAGAGTAAATCAAGCTTAGCATAAACATAATTTGTGCTTTAAGATATTGTAAGCACAATCAAATCATATATATGTATGAAAATGAAAATACCAATTGAAATTGATATTAATTGAATTTTGAAGGATACATATATAGAAAACACAAATATGAGTATACAAACATAAAAATATCAATTGTGATACCAATTGAAAATATAATGAGAATCAAGTATATAACTCATACCTACCACCCTATTCATGCACATGTTTAAATAGATTTTCAATAAGAGCATATAAGGTATGGTCGCCCATCCAACCGCCCTTAGAAGGCAGGGGTTTTCAAAAATAGGATTTGAAAATATTTTAGCATAGTTGAAAACTCTACCAAGTGAAGAATATGAACTAGTTTTATGATAATTTTATAAACTAGTATGAAGTCCTTCAAGTAAGGAATAAAACATGAATGAATCCATAAAAATATGAAAATCACACGATCATCGACACTCACATATTAATAAATCTCATACAATCTCATGAAACAAAAAATCATGAGTAAACATCAAACATAGAGTGTAAAAAGTCATGTAGTCAACAAAATCATGGAAATAGGGCATTTAGGCTCATATGAAATATCTTCTCAAAAATATGAAAATCATCAAAACTAAATAGGCTTCAAGGTATATGTATGTTTTGTCTAAACTAGAAGTATACATACATATCCCAAACACAAATGAGTCCATAATAGAATGTGCATGAAAAGCAAGTGACTCAAGAGTATACATGTATATCTAAAGTTTTAAACAAAATTAACATATACTTGAAGCTAAGCACATTATCATGAAAAACATGTGCGAAAAATGGGGAATACAAGTCAAAATGCACTAATCATCAAAACTAGGCTATACTAGTACATCTAATGGATACAAATGAGCAATTAAGTACAAACATACAAAATTCAAATGTGGCTCATTAGTTGTACAAGTATATACACAAGTTTTAATGAAAACATAATAATCATGCTAAAAATCAATACTATGAAAGCATGTAAACATAAATAGGAGTTAGAGATAGTTACCAAAACCATTAGGGCTAATCTCTAGATCTCCAAACCATGGTGATCCTTCCACCAAACTTTCCTTGAAAGTAATGCATCTAAAATTGTCACCATTTAGTTCGAAACGCATCCACCATCAAGATATCATTACTCTCACGTCAAGCGAGAGCCCATACCTACATCAAATAAAATAGGAGTGGATTTTGGTACCCATACCTTATTGGGTCCATGAGGGTTAGCACCTTTCCTAACCCAAATAAATTTATTAGCAAAATTTGAAACATTAATTCTATCATAACAAAATTTTATAAGGTGGCTCTTACGTTCACAATGTGTACACGTGTACACATGAGCATACTATGAATCATATGTGTGAGCATGATGAGCATGTATATGCCGTGTCTGATGTGCATGTATATGTGGTGCATGTTTCTTGCGAAACATGGATTCCAATCTCTTGTGATCCATATCACATTGGCGCAAAGTGGAGCCCAAACAATTTACATTCTTCTTTAACATAATTATATCATTTTCAATATTAGAAGAAGAAATGGAGCATGCAACATGTTTGTTAATAGAAGATGAATCTATAGTAGCATGACAAATATGAGAGTCAAAATCATTTTTAAGGAAATATTTTTCTTTGAAACCAAATCTAGTTCTTTTGAAATAGAAATAATTTTGTTTTTCAAAGAATCATTTTCTTTTAAAATAATATCAAGTTTTGAAGATAAAATCTCATTTTTCTTCAAAACATCATTACAATCAGTTTTATTTTTCAAAATTTTGTTTTCATTAAGAGCAAGTTCAAGTTGGGATTTCAATGAGTCCCTTTCATTTGAAATCTTAACCTTCTCTTGCAAAGTCAAATCAAGTTTTAAAAATAAATCCTTATTTTCTTTATTTAATTTAAAGCTTTTCTTTTTCAAAACTTGATATTTTTCAAGTAAGTTTTCATACACTAAACTACTAAAGATAGTTATTCATTTAAAGCATCAACATCCATATAATCATCTGAAGAATTAGCACAATCATCTAGATGAGTTTTCGAATTTACCTCAAGGGAGTCATTCCCTTAGACCATGAAGTAAGGTTGTTCGAACTCATCCACCAAGGGTTCCTTCTCTATATAATTCATCGTTTGTAGCTTGGGAGAGGTCAATGTGTTACACACTGTAAAAGCGGAATCATAATGAGAAACAATAGATAAATGTTCTTTGCTAAGAGTGAGCCTAAGTGCCTCTAAGGCTTGTGCATTGGCCTCTATATGCTTGTCATTACCAAGAGAAGGTTTCTTGGTAGTGGCAAGGTACACATGCATTCCTAGAGTTTTTAGGTACATACTCATCTTAAGCTTCCATATATCGATGTTAGAAACATCAAACATGGGAGGGGCAAGGTGATCCATGAGTGTGTGTAAACAAATAAGTGTGCAAATGCAAATACTAGATTAGCTAGCCAAGATCTCACTCCTTGGTGGTTAAACCTAATATCAGGAGCGTAGGCTCTGATACCAATTGAAAAATATACCTAGAGGGGGGTGAATAGGTGTATGGCTAATCTAATGACAAATGATGTGGAATTAAAAACTAAATTGCAACACACTTTGTGTAACCAAAGAGTGTAGCTGAATTCCCGATGAAGGGTTCTGGACTAACTCCTCTAGATTCCTCTAAATAAGAGTTGAGGTGTTATATGAAGCTCTCTTAGTTCAACACAAGTATGGGCACACACAAACAATACCAAGCATATATGTATGATATGAATAATATGAAATAATGCAAGGTATAAAAGAGAGAGTTTAGAGATAGTGAATCAATCGCAAACACCAAGATATGTTTCGAGGTTCGAGCCACTGCTCTACGTTCCCACCTTCACACAGAAGGATTTCCACTATATGTCCACACAGGACTTCCCACACAGGGAACCTTCACTGAGGATTTGACAAATACAAACTAGTAGTACACAACTCTTCTCTCCAATAAACAACATCTACATAAGAGGGTAGGCACAATAACAATCACCTGTCACTAGAGGGATAAGACACTAAGCCAAAACTCCAACAATCACCTCTACACTTAGAGGGATACTAACAAACCCAAAGCTCCTCCACAACCACCTCTACACAAGAGGGATACAAACAAACCCAAAGGACAACCTCCTCTACTCTTAGAGGGATAGGCACAAAGCTACAAACAAATGAAAGAATACAACTTGGTGATCTCAAAGATCACAAACAACTTTGGTGATCACAATAGACCACAAACCAATTTTCTCACCAAAAATAAGATCCTATAGATAGGTAGATATGATAGCTCAAGTGTGAGAAAACAAAGAGTTTGGAAAACAAATCACAAAGAAAAACTCTTAGGAAAAACTCTAGATAGAATATAAATGAAGATCAAAACCAATTCCCAAAGACTCTCTCTTTTTTTTTATTTTTCTAACCCTTTAAAACAAATAAAAATAAATCTTTTTGGCACGAAAACTCTTTAAAAACTTGTTGTTAAACACTTGTAAAGATGAAAAAAATTGCTCTCTAAAAACTTGTAAAAAACAGCCCAAGAGGGGCCTATTTATAAGCTCTCTCAAAAACTAGCCATTACAGGCCAAATCAGCAGCTGATGCTGCTGTCGGTCGACTGCCCGGTCGACCGGCCAACGGTAGGATTTCTGACCGTTGTGCCACCGGTCGACTGGGGCCGGATCCAGAGAGCAGAGCTCTCTGGCCGGTCGACCGGGCCCGGGGCCGGATCCAGAGAGCAGAGCTCTCTGGACGGTTGACCGCCTGGTCGACCAGCCCTCAAGCTAAAATTGGTTGTGCACATCGGTCGACCGACCGGTCGACCGACTTCTGACTCGGTCGACCGTCCGGTTCACCGATAGAACGCCTGGTCAGACAAATTATAGGGATTAAAACTTGGTCTTTTTAACTTCTAAAAAATCCCATAAAATACACATAAATTTCACAAAAATAAGTTCTTGTAAGATCTTTGAATAACAAATATGTGTGACTAAAATTTAACACCATATTACAAACTATTTGAACTATTTTTATGCTATTGAAATTAGGCTTAAACACAAATTCTGTATTTTCTAATACTTGGATTTTTGAAATGAAAAATTGTTTTCTCCAAAACTTGTATAAATACAAACACATGATATTGAAACAACTTTGAAGTATATTGTATATGGATAGAATCCAATATGCATATAAGATATATATCTATGTTTTTGACATGAAATCCAAAACCGATTAAACCGAAACCAATAAACTTTAAACTTGTGTGTGTGTGAACTTGAGCATATTAAACACTATCTAATCTTTACACAAGATTTAAACACAATCTAAACTAAACAAACTGAGGTCTTCTTGTAAAACTCCTTCTCCAAGTTGACTCGATCCAAACACGATCCAACGAGCTTGACTCCAACCGAATGCTAGATGCGATCTTGACGCTCGAGCTCTTGAATCTACATGTGTTAGCTCCAAAACTCTTTTGTTGAAGCTAAACACCTACTAAGATCTTGATCAATTATCTGAAACTAATTAAGCACAAGATCATTAGTAAACTATAACTACATGAGTTAATCATTATCAAAACTAGAGTGAAGGGCTTCTGGGCCAACAAGTACTTCTCACCAATAAGAGAGAAATTTAGGAAAGATCACAACTCACACAAATTTGAGGAAAAACTTTCATAATAATTCATTATCTTCATTGATTGATACAAGAGGCCTTTTATATGCTTGTATAAAATTGAATACAACTCAAGGTAGAACTCCTAATCAAAATAGAATTACAATTCAAAATGAAGAAATTAATAAAAATCAACTCCAAATAAAAAACTCAAAATAAAGATACTAAAATTACATAGAGTTTTATTACTATTGGAAACTGGAATAAGACGTCTTCTCTACTGGTGAAACACGTGCCATACACGTGGCTTGATGTCCGCATCAATAACTGTTGTCTTGGTGGTTAGTGTGATTTAAAAATAATTAACATATCCTCATTCTGCATCTTAATGCTAGTTGACCTGCCTTTTTCTACCTGTATAAACTCCCATGTGTATTGGCACTCATTATACTTTTGAGTGGAGCAGATCACTATGATAGAATAATTGTCTTCCTGTGAGTCTGTTACTTTCTGTTTTGAAGAGTGCAATTGAATCCACTTTTACTTATATCTCCTGTATTATCCAAGGGTGAGTCATCAATGTGACGGTGATTGTTGCCAAACTGTGTCAGGATTTCAAATTTGGCCAAGTTGTTTTTAATTTGTCTTCCAAATTTTTTTACATTCGAGTTATTTCTTTCTATATAACTATTGTACTCTGACTTTCTTCCCTGTCAGTTGATTTCTTTCACAATCTACGCATGGCCACATACATGTTATTTCTTTTTAATGTAAGTATTGTTCCGTAATTTTGCCCTGTTTGTTAATTTCTTCAGCAGCAGCAGCAGCATTTTCTTTCCATTATAGTTCAATTTTATTACCATTGTAAATGCTAAAATGAATAATTCTTGTATCTGTTTAGGAGTAGGCTGTCATATGGACTTTGCTTTTGATTTTCAAAGTTATATATCTCTCATTTCTTAGATTTCTAAGTTATATAATTCCAAGTTGAATTTTGAATATTTCCACTTCACTATTATGGGGGCATGCTGAAATTATTGTGATTTGGACAGTTAAGCCATTTATATTTTTGTAACCTTTGTACTTTTTCTTTTCCCTAGTAGTAACTAAAAATACCCGTCTATATTTCATAAACTTAGGATTTTCTCAAGTTTCAGTACATCCAGCGACTTGTCTATTAGAAGAAATGAGTTCCTTTTTATGTAATGGCCGGCTATTTGATGAAATAAACATATATTTTTTTGAATCACTTGTCTTTTTGAGGAGAATACCTGTCATTATTCTCCTTTTTTTTTAATTCCTTCTGTAAAAAATATTTTGAAAACTTCATCTATTTGTATTTGCACTAAGGTATAAATTCATGCTTTTAATGGGTTCACTTTATCAATGAGGAATGTCTAATTGTTGCTGTATTTCTGATCCTGTGTGTTGTTGGAAGTAGTTGGTACCAAAATGTCATGCTGTGTAAGTGTATTCTCATTGAAATATCATTCCCTGTAATCCTTTTCAGCATTATATAGCACCTATTGGATCCTCCACCATTTTCCTCCAAATTTCACATGATCCAGCTATAGAGTTGTCTTAAAGCATTCTTCTATTCCTTCCTAAATTACTATTATTGTCATTTTCTGGTGAAAGGTAACACATCTTTTTCTATCTTCAAATCTCATGCGATCATTATGACTCTATCGAGTAACCTCGTTGGGGTTCTTAAGGTGTGCATGATGGACTGCTAAACTATTGTTTTCTATTATGCCATATATATAACATACTTATTTTCTTAATACTTGTTGGTCTGAGTCTTTCATAATGAAGGTGGAATAGATGGATGAGGAATTGCAGACTTATTTAAGTTCGCTACTTTATATCAGCTCTGATATATCTAGCTTATATGATCTTGACTGTTTTTTTTCCTTGCATGTTATTATCATTTTTTCCCCAGTCAAGTGATCTTTATAAATGGATTTCCTTTTGTTCTGTTTCTTTCCTCACTTTGATCTCTGCATGACTTGCACTAACATGGTCGCGTGGCCTTTGTTGATAAAATCCTTCTGTACTTGCAATGTATTTTTTGCACTTGATCAAATATAAATGAGGTGTACAGTCAGCAGCAAACACAAGATGCAAGATATTTTTTCAGTGTGAGCGTAAATATAATAAGAATTTCAGTGTGGACGTAATGTAATAAGAAAAGAGAGAACAAAAGGGAAAACAATTGCACCCAAAACTTGAATCTGTGATCTCCAATAACATATTTTTATAAGTTACCACTTAAGCTAGAGCTCTAATATATCTTTATTCTAATAAAAATAATGTAAAAAGAAGTGATCATATATATTAAAAATTATATATTCTATATACTACTTTATATATTTTATAAAATCCTGTTTGGGCGATGCCCAGACTGGTGTGTATTTTGGTCTGCCCCTGTGTACAGTCCTAACACTTGGTAAATTTTTGCATCTTTGGCTCTAGAGTATTTATTGAATACAATATTTGAGAGACTACACTCTTCAAGGATACAACTTGATTTCATAATTCAGGTACTACAGCTATACAAATCTTTATTGAATTACAGGTTTATATTTTATACTTATTTCCTTTTAACATAGTTCTGGGAAACATGATGTTGATCTCATGCAACTTTTGCCAGAGGAATATGAACCAATTCGCTGAACTCTAACATTCTAGTTTCATTGTGAAAGGTTATATGGTTATTAGGCCAATAGGTTAACCATATCCATCCTTTGATTTCCCATTCCATGATCTTTCCTGCAGCTTGTCCACTCAGTTTCCACCAAACACTCTCTCCATACTCATCTCTTGCAAAGATCACACCGCCTTGTTTTGTGAAAGGCCTATAAGGACTCGAATACCTGTTTCTAAACCACGATCTTCGTTGAAAGATTGCACATTTTGAAGGCTTGGAAGAAAACACCTCTCTTCCATTCACACTATCATGAAGAAGCCAATTGAAGATGGCACTATTCCTCGAGACAGACTGTTCATATTTCCAGGGCTTCATGGACATAGTGACAGATTCTGAGGTCGAAACTTTTATACTCCGTGGATCAAATGAGCTTTCAAGGCCTTTCTCAAGGCCAACCTCATGAGTAGGATTGTCAGAAGATTTGCCTACTGAAACTGACAACACATCTGCTTGGAGGATTGGAGTGAGTTGCAAAGATACCCGAGAAGGGAAGAATTTTTCCTCGGGCCCGTACCCTCGCTTAGCCATTAGTGCTTCAGACACTAGTGAACTCACACTGCACCTGTCACAAAAGAGAATTCTGAATTCTGTTTTCTACTCTATGGAAAAAATATATATACTTTACTAACCTTATGTTATCCACCTTCACCATAACATCGATCCAATCTTCTCTAAAGATGACTGTATAAGAAAATTGGATGACACCTTCAAGCTGTTGGTAATTCAGAGAGAACAACAAGCGCTCATCATGAGTTGTGGCACTTGGATCTTCGACAGTGAGGGCTATGATTGGGCAATATAACTGTGCTTTCCACAACCTGCTTGCTGAAAAGGCATGTGAAAACAAAGGCGAGGGTGATCTTAAGGAGTGATTTGAAGCTTGAATCTCTACCATCAAATTAGTGACAGCAAGGTTCACTGATCTCATCCATTGCTCTTCAAGGTTGGACCCGAGTATTCTCACAAGTAGCTTTGTTGCTTCTCTCGAACCCAGGTGGTCAGATGAAGCCTCAATGTGTCTATACATTCCCAACGAATGCCTTGAGGAGCATCGTAGATGCAAGCTAGGAGAGTTAGTGTAAGGAACGCCAAGTTGAAGATTGCTGGGAATTCTTCATCAATTTGAAGTGGGGGGATCCTGGTTGAGGATTTTTTATTGGTTCCATACCTGAGGACCGCAGTGACAATATCAAAGAATAGTTGAAGTATGGTTTCTTCATTTAAAGGCTGATGGCCTTTGTTTTCCAGGGGGAGGGACTTGGATGTCCAAAGGGAGATGGAGATGTTGGCATCTGTGGACAGGGAGAAGGTTCCATATGTATTTCGGCTTCGAAGGCTTTTGACAGCTGATAGATTTAACGATGCTTGTGTTGATTGTGAGGTCCAGATGCAAAGAGACATGGACTCTGCATCCCATTGAGTGATTGGAGGGAAGGTAGTGATCCATTCCCATGCATCAGGAGCACAATTAGAAGCCATGCTAGGGGTAATCACATCTCCTCTCTCATGTATTCAGATATTTAAACAGGAGATGATAAGTTGGAGGTCGTTGCACACAGAAAAAAGTTGGAGGTCCTTTTAAGGTAAGAATTTGAAATCGTGTAAACACTGATTGGAAACACATACAGATATTGCAATTCTAATTGTGTTAATTGTTACACGTGCAGGACAACTCTAAAGGTTGTTTATTGTAGTTTCTGGTTATTGCTTCGTCAAATTTTCAAGAGGGGATTAATAAGTGTTTAGCCTTTTAAGCTAAGAAGCCCAGCGGCTTCAGAATCTGATCAAATTATCCAACCGAGGAATTTTGATATAGTTGTTTTCTAAGGTGTGCGAGGAAATCCAGAAATTGATCATTATAGCTTGTCGTATTGTTCTTGATGCCTCAACCCTTATCCCTTTGTTTCATATTGGAGTCTAGCTCAAAATAAGAAAGGCACATGTTTTCCATGGTGTCATTTGATCTTAAGCCGCAAATGATTTTAATCGCTGTCTATTTCTCCAGAATGAATCTCTCTGGACTCTTTGCTTTCTTCAAATATTTCACTTTTTTGACTGCATGAATTTGCTGTGATTTTTTAAATATTTGTCAAAACTGATATTTTCCTCTTCCTTCAATGTTGGACTAGCTTGCACCATATCCAACATTAAGTGGCCGATACGTATAGATTTTCAACGAAAACATAGATCCCAGTGTCCTCACATTAGTCGACGTAGGATGTAAGTTTTTCTTGAATACATGGAAACTCTTCTGGATGTTCCCAAGAAAGAATTTTTTTCCCCCTTCTTTTATATAAGTTAAATCAGGTGGAGAGGAGACGTTATCCCAGTGTAATTTGTGGCCATAGAATTGTCATGTTGAGGAATGTGTACAAGATGACTGTAAAAGAATCCCTGCTTTATGGTGTGCGATGGCCAAGAGAAGGTATTCTTGAAATGGGAATGGTGACATGGATGAGGAACAGTGGGAGAATGAATAAGAAATTGCATCATGTTATTAGAGGTAGCTAAAATCAACCATAAGATGATTGTGCAATGGAAATCGGTGGACGCACCAGCTAGTGGACTAATAGGACATCTGAAAGTACCATGCGGAAAGATAAAATGATTGATAATACAACTAAGGTGGCCCTTAATATAACTGGAAGGAAGAAAAATGATCATGTAATTAGCCTAGAAGATTTTGGTTAAAGGCCTCTGCGTTTGTTTGTATTGTTATTCTGTCTGTTCCCGTGCAGTTTTGTAGCATTCAGCATATCCATTGCTCTTTACATTTTATCAATTTTAACTCTTGCCCTTTTCTTGTTTACTCTCGCTGGATCACATGTGAAACCTTTTAGGTGCATATACTTCATAATTGTGTTCAGATTAAATTCCACATCTCTAGGGCATGATGGCTTGCCAGGAACTTGAGAGAGGAGAGGACTATGGTGTAAGAATAATATTGCGGTCTACGCAATCAATGTTATCTTTTGAAACAAAGTGATGTGTGGTTCTGGTTCATATCATTATCTCTAGGATATGGAGAGAGCATGAGGGGAAATCTCTCTAATTGGCATCAAAATGCATTGCAGTCTCTTGAACTTAGTGTTCCTCCCATTTGGTTCACTGGTCCATTCATGGGTCTGAAATAATCTTCCTTCTGTGATCATATAGACATCAATATTATGATGGCAAATATAAGAAGACAAAATACGGCCGAAGTTAGTTTATTCAGATTAGTTGTGAAGTTTATCTTACCTTCAAGCTTTATGGAAGAAATTTGTCCGGTTATATATTTCCCCCCATTCCCCCCATTCTTTTCAAAATCATATACGATGAAATTCGTAGAACTATTTTTTCTTCTCCCATTCACTTGGTCCATTTTGGCTATGAGAAAATCTCAAGCTGGTGGAAATTATTGAGGATTTGGGTTTGAGAGGAATTGTCGTTACGGTTTGATTTACGGCTAATTTGCTGAGTTGTGGTTCAAATTGTTTAAATTAAACATAGCCATTATGATGTTGTACTTAAGTCTGGGACCCTAAGTATTTGGTATATTATAACTACAGCTAAGACTAAACAGGTTTTCAGGGGACTTCTTTTGGTTGTATCTGTTAGAAATTTTTTTTATGAGAGACAACAGGGGATGACTTGGACCCATGTGATTTTAAGCATACTAGAAAGTTTACAGTGAGAAAAATCTAGTTGAAGATCCCAGCAAACTCTTGCTATATTGGACTGCAGGATCCCTTATGGGGTTCATACCTATGGTTTCTATAATGAAAGGCTGGTTGGTTTTCTTAAGGGAATGATGGTCCAGAAGGACATGAAATCTAAGGACAAGGAGAAATTAGTGAATGGAATATGACTTTGGAGGCTTTTGTTGATCCACCAAGTTACTGATTTTTTGAAAAATCAGAATAGAGAACTGAAGATATGCTTCGTTAGGTGATTCAGTTATTTCAGTAGGATGATTATAAAGTAGAGATCCATTTGGGGTTTGAAATTAGAAGTTCCCATCCTCCAATCGTATTTCCATGTATTTCAATCATATACATTCTGATTATTTACTTGATCTCTGTGGACATGCATGAGAATCAAGAAGTTGCAATTATCTTTTGGAAGTCGGAAGTTGATAATAATAACTCAATGTTTTTCTCATTTATAAGTTTATGTAAGTCTTAATTCCTGGCTGGTATTAGGAAGAGGCTTCTTAAGATGAGGTTAAAAGCATCTGAACTATGGTTCAATCCCTAAGCAGTCCAATCAAGTTGATTGTTGAGATGCACAAGGAGTCCATAATATAAGTTCATTTTGATATGCTGTTCTGATGTCTCACCTTAATCTCTTTTCTTTTTGCAGAAAGTCTTGTTCACGCGAGGAAAGAGAGAAGTATATTAGACGGCACTTGAGGAAGAAAGAAGCATGTTGCGGGAACTTTCTTGCACACTCATCATTCTAACCTTTTATTTTCTTTACGTGATGCATATCTTTTTGATTCCATCCTTGCTCTAAATATCTGGTAAGCTCCTTTTTTGTGGTAGGCTAATGAGTGATGTGCCTAACGCAGTAGCTTATGATATTGTCCATATAACTAAGATTCTTCAAATAATTACTTTTTTTCCTGCGTGAGAAAACTTTGCATATCTATTGAGTTTTGCAATCGACTACTTTCCGGTTATAGATTAATTATTCATTAAGCTGAGCAGAAGAGATGAATCTGAAAAGGAAGTTATTCCCTATGCTTTTCGAGAATTCTGGTATATCAGCATATGCAGCTGTGCTGTTTCTGATTCTTGTTTACTGGGTTTAGATATTTGAGAAAAATAAAATGGAAGCTGGTTGAGAGATTGTTTTCATTACTTCAGTCTCTGAAAGAAAGTGTGAAAAAAGGGGGAAGAGGAATGATCATTATTTTTAGATTTATTTCGAATTTGCCTTTTGCCCTTATGAAATAAATCTTTGAAAATAAAAAAACAATATGGAAAGAAAAAGGAATGATCATTACTGTTACATTATTTCAAAATGTTTTTTGTCCTTTGAAGTAAATTCTCTGTTAGCTCATTCTTTTCTTTTGGCAGTAAATTTCTGTTTGTCTATTTTGTAGTTGAGGGTTACGTATGGTGCTATAGCAGTTTCAATGTTTTCCTAGCCCTTTGTCTGTGCTATCTTTGGTGCAAATAAGTGCAAGCTATTGATGTGAACACAATTGCCTTTATACTTTCAGTGATTAGGATTTGGATTTAGTGCCTATTTGATGGGGATTGATGTTAATGCTGTCTTAAAAGTTTCTTGGGCCAGTTTATGTGGTGGCTTTGAGGCAACTGGTCCATTGGGAGCATGGGATTGGTTGCCTTCATGTTGACCCTAAAATAGAGAAACTATATGATGAGGACATCACACCAGTTGTCAGTTACCTTTTCATGCCTTAGATTATTTTGAGATGTGTTTTGTTTATCTTTCTTTTAGTACCACATCAGTTATATCTGAGAAGTTCACTTTGTAAGAGCCTATATAAAGAGGCTCAACTCAATGAATAAGTAAACATTGATTAAATAAAATACTTTTTCAGTTAAAATTCTCTTGAGAGTGCTCTTGAGTTTTGGGTGCGAAGCTCGTGGTGTGTGGAGTAAGGGGTGCGAAGCCCGCGTAAGGGGTGCGAAGCCCAAAGTTATCTGGTTCTTAACCCTAATCTCTCTTTTCATTTTATTTCTTATAAAACCCTAGTTTTTCTTTTTTATTTGTATTCGAAGGTGATTGCGATCCTGTTTTACATCAATTTGGTATCAGAGTTTTGGTCCCAATCCCCTTCGAATTTCTTCTTTTCCCCAAATCCTAAATCTGGATCTCTGGATCTAGATCTACTTTACAAAAAAATCGATTATTGCTAGATCTAGATCTAAATCTAGATTTAGATCTATTTAGATCTACTTTGCAAAAAAAAAGAAGAAGAAACAGAAAAACAGAAGAAAAAAAACAGAAAAAAGAAGGAAAAAACAGAAAAAAAAGAAAACAGAAAACAGAGGGGAAAAAAAAGAAAACAGAGAGGAAAAAAGAAGAAAAAAAACAGAAAAAATATGATTACTGTTCATGTGAACAGTAATCACTCCGATTACTGTTCACAGTGAACAGTAATCCCCGATTACTGTTCCTGTGAACAGTAACCATTCTACCTCCCCCAAACTCCAAAACTCGTCCATTCTGAGCCCGTTTCAAGCCCGATTCGAGCCGTTTTCGAAGCAGCGGATTCGTACAGAGCAACACTACACATCTACAGCCTTCATATCCTGGTACAAGTTTCGGTCTTCTGCCCGATTCAACTCAGCAGATCAGCGCATCACAGTTCAGAGCTTGTTTCTGTCCCGATTAGCGCCCGATTTGCGCCATTCTCGAGGTAGCCCATCTTTCACTTCTTATCACCGCTGTCCAGGAGTCTTGTGGGCGATTTCAGCTCTTCAGTGTGAGTATTTCTCTGAGGAATCTTAGAGGATTTTTGAGTTTGGGTGTGAACGACTCACCTCTCAGGTGATATCATAACTTGACCTGAATCGTTAACTGTTAGGTTACTTGCAACTACTATATGGATTGCTATAATTTGTTGGTTGAAATACTATTTGCTTCGATCTAGTGGTTGCATCAGCATTTATCGCTTTTCATCATTTTAGGAATGCATTTTTCTTTGCATTTAGAACTTAAACTTTAGGGTATTTTTTATTTAGTGCATGCATTTAGTTTACTTGACTCTAGGGCTCTCCACTGCATCTGCTTGTTTGCTTGAGCCATCATGACTGGTCAGCATTATAGGGACCCCCACTTAGACCAGCTACACAATCTCCATCAGGGTCATATGTCCGTTCGTGATTATATTGCCATATTTAAGGACTTAACCATCGTAGTGAAGTGAGAGAGCACCCTTCTAAGACTCTAACTAGGTTTGTTTGGGTTTACGACCTAAAATAAAACTTGCTATGATTATTGGCCCCTATGACTTAGACACTATTGAAGAGGCCTTTGATGTTGCATTAAGGTTGGATTTGGCTTTCAAAACCCTAGTCAATGCTAAGGCCAGGTGTTCTAAATGTGAGGGATATGGACATTATGATTATCAGTGTCTTTCGGAGAGTCAACATGTTAGAATTGTATCTAGTGATGAAGTTGACGTCTCGAAGGAAAATGAGGAAGTCCACGTTCCTTTCAATATTGTTAGTATAATTGAAGACACAACAGTTGATGCCGACGCACTGGTTATTGATGAAATTCACATGTCTGATAGCGTCAGTGTTGACGTAAATGAGATAGTTGAGCCTACTACATTGTATTTGCCTGTTGCATATATTGATGATATCACTAGGCCGGTAGCAATTTGCAATGATACTTACAAATTTACAGCGTACCCGTATAGTACTTTGCAGGAATTTCCGATCGATATAAGGTGATGGTTACGAGTCACTGTGAGGCTGTAAGGAAGTTGCACGTTTGGCGTAAAGATTTCGATAGGGCTCTGAAGATGATTGCTTACATTGCTTGCGAGTTGGATAGCCCATGGGATCCTGGTATTAGTTCCGTCTTCAGCAGGGATGATGCGCCTTGGTCTACTCTCTATGTCTTGATCGAGCTGCGATCTTTTACAGCCGACCCGTCACGGAGACCAGCTCCACCTCCGTCACCATGGTATCAACACGGCGTACCAGTGATGTTGCCACGACCACCACCTTGGCCCGATTGATATGCTTCGTGAGGAAGGTTCTCACTCGGCAGGGTCGGGTTTCTCCCACTCCGGGGAATTGATGAGGACATCACGCCAATTGTCAGTTACCTTTTCATGCCTTAGATTATTTTGAGATGTGTTTTGTTTATCTTTCTTTTAGTACCACATCAGTTATCCGAGAAGTTCACTTTGTAAGAGCCTATATAAAGAGAGGCTCAACTCAATGAATAAGTAGACATTGATTAAATAAAATACTTTTTTCAGTTAAAATTCTCTTGAGAGTGCTCTTGAGTTTTGGGTGCGAAGCCCGTGGTGTGTGGAGTAAGGGGTGCGAAGCCCGCGTAAGGGGTGCGAAGCCCAAAGTTATCTGGTTCTTTCTCCAACGGTCCAACCCTAATCTCTCTTTTCATTTTATTTCTTATAAAACCCTAGTTTTTCTTTTTTATTTGTATTCGAAGGTGATTGCGATCCTGTTTTACATCACTATGATGTTCAAGCAATGATGTATGGATATGTGACATCATTACTACCTTAGTGCACAATACTATTCCAAAGATGGTAAAGAATACAAGTGTATCTGCCTTTTACATCACAATATAACTTCACAGCAGTTGGCATGTCAGAGATGTTAATGGAGTACTGGGCTGCTGTCTTATTGAACCCGTCCCATTCTTTGCTCACGCTACTGTTGATCCTCTTGGTCAGTGTTTTTATTATGGGATAGATTGAATAAATATTGCTCCGCGGTCCTAAATATATCTATGAAGTCTGAGAACCATAGAGGTGACCGACACTGCAGAATGCTGAGACAAATTTCTTTTAGACATATATTTCACAGAAATGGCTTAAATTCCATGTAGTTCTGAGCAAGATAAGAGTTGATAATTAGAAATGACAAGTTGAAGATTTGAGCAAAATATTTTGTCAAATTAAACTGGATGGATTGTTTTCTGAAAGGTTAGTTGGGATGCAGACAATTACATACCCACAGGCGGAGAGTGGTGCATGATCTTTGGCTCCGGAGACTCCTGATGATTCAGAGTTTTTGGGATGCTTGTTTATTCTTGGAGACTAGAGAAGTTTATGTCTGTTAGGCTCGATCCAATTATTTGAGTTGGGTGATTATGATAAACTTAACAATGTGGGATTTATAGTATGAAATATCCAGAGTCTGATTGAATGTCATTTCGGATATAAGCATTTTTGTCAAGGTGATCATATAGAAGTGTCTCAGAAGCCATGAACATGATGGCTATTGTTTCGAAGGCTGAGATGGATAATATAGTTTGAGTCCCCTTTCATCAAAATAAAAATGTTAATCGAACCCAAGGTTGGCAGGTGATTTCTGAGGTTCTGATCGTTAGGGGAAATAAGGGGGAAAAAAACTTACTCCGCTCTCTCTGCCAAAAAATTTTTGGTCAGAGTGACCCACATTCTTGTGTCTACATGTTGAGACCACACAAACAATTGGACTATGACACCAACTGTTTTGTGCTCAAGACCGTGATCGATGTTGCGAAACCGTGACAATATGTAATATTTGTAAAAGAAAAATTAGTAAAGCAAAGTAGCAATATCAAGACAAAAGAGAAATAACACGAGGATTTAACGTGGTTCGGCCAAACCTGCACTACGTCCACAGAGAGAACTTGAGAGAGTTTTATTGATAAACTTGGTACAAGAGATCTAATCTTCTCCTTGATTTCCACAAGAGTATTCACCTTCTCCTTGAATCCCTCTAGATTACAACAATATTCTCTCTCTTTGCACCGTCACCTATTCCTCTCTGTGTATTGACTTCCTTTATTCTCCTTGTGTTATAATAGATTAGGTTACAATATTTATTTATAAAGTTTTACAATACAAATCTTATTCGAACTATGAGATGATCTTGACCATCGGATGATTCAAGAAATTGATCAATCCTTGTAGGAGTTGATTTTCTTGATCTAGAATAATCTAGACCCTTCAATCTTTAGAAATACATCCTTCAACGAATAAAATTTGAGTTCTATTCAGAGTCTACCAGAAAGAAACCGGAAAGCACCCAAAAAGAAATCTGAATCCGATTCTAGTCGGCGACTATCGACAGCCTGTCGTCAGGCCCGAGTGGCTGTCGACAGTGCATGCTGCTTGTCAGAAATCTGAGTGCATTTCTTCTCTGTTATGTGCGGTCGACAGGTCTATCGACTGCCACACTATTTTTTTGATCTCCTTTTTTTTAAGTTTTTTTTCTTCAATTTGATTGAATCTTCTTTGATCGTCATCTTCTCTTGAAAATCAAGGTAATTTCACAACAATCTTCACCTTGACTTGCTTTTCAAGCAAAATACATTGAAAATTTTAGAATTTTATCTTGATTCTTTCCTTATTTGTAACTGTACCATGAAGTTTTTATTCTTTCCCTCTCCCTGAGGCCTTTGGCTGATTCACCGTCATGTCTTGGGCGCTTTTTCTTTTTCTTACAACACTTTGACTCGGTTCACGTCCTGTCACAGTCTTCCTTGAAACTCCACCTCGCGATGAGTCCCCTTCCAAGCTTGTCATTGAATCTCCATCTTGAAGTGAGTTTTCTTCCTTCAGCTTGTATTCCTCCACACTTCTCTCTTTCCAGGATTATCATGTCTTCTTGGCTAGCCGTGACGACTTCGTGTCGTACTTGGATCTGGCATCACTCTGAGTTAAGCATCACTCTGGATATTAGATTGTACTGTACCTCCAGGACATACCGGACTGTCTTCAGAGCACGCACTGTCACATCTCTACATGATAATATTGATTGTCTCAGTGTCGATGACCTCACAAATCGAGCCATCCACCATTTTGACAGTCTCTTCCTCCTTTACAACCAAAGAGTAAACATCTCCTTTTGGAAACATACATGACCGTACTATCAAAATCTAATATTCAACCTTTATCTATAGAAGCGTTATCTATGGAAGCCGTCAACACATAGGTGTCCGATACACCATCTGCTACATCTGCCTTTGCAGTTTATTTTTTCTTTAACCATTCTTGTTGATGCTTGTAGTCCTTCTAATGATCTTTGTGACAAAAGTGACATGCCTTCGACGATCTTGGACTTTTCTTTTCTTCTTTCCTTCCTATGACTACCAAACTTAAACCTTCGTGCTCATCTTAATTTGGTCTTTTTCTGATCTCATACAGAATTACCGTGATCTCCAAGATGAGAGTTTCATTTCCATAGAGCATGGTGGATATAATCGTATGACTTCGAAAATGAACTGAGAGGAATGACTCCAGAAGCGAACTGAGAAGTATTAACGCCTTGTCCTCCTCGTTGATCTTCACATCAACAGTCAGTAACTCGTTGATGATCTTTTTGAAGAAGTTCAGATGCTCCAATACTGTTGTTCCTTCTTCATGCGTAACTCATATAGTTGTTTCTTCAAGTACAGCCTGTTGGATAGACTCTTTGTCATATACAATATTTTTAACTTTAACCACAAATTAAATTTGTAGCTGTTTCATCTATCACATTGTACATGACTTCGTCTGTGAGACATAATTGGATCATTCTTGCCGCTTTTATATCCAACTCCTCCTAATCCTCAACTGACATGCCTGCAGGTTTTGCTGATTAAGTTTTCTTTACCATTGAATTTCTCGACCTCAAATTTACTTGCAAAAATTTCAATCTTTGACATTTCGCCTTATCGTAACCCTTAAGCTTTGATTCTAATTGTTGAGACCACACTAATAATCGTGTTATGACATCAATTATTGTGCGTCCAAGCCGTGATCGACGTTGCAGAATCGTGGTAATATGTAATACTTGCACACAAAAAAACTAGTAAAGCAAAGTAACAATACCAAGAGAAAAGAGAAATAACACGAAAATTTAATGTGGTTCAACCAAACCCAGCCTATGTTCACGGGAAGAAAACTTGAGAGAGTTTTATTAATAAAATTGGTACAAGAGATCTAATCTTCTCCTTAGTTCCCATAAGAGTATTCACATTCTCTTTGGATCTCTCTAGATTACAAGAGTATTCTCTCTTTACACCATTACCTACTCCTCTTTTTGCATTGACTTTCTTTATTCTCCTAGTGTTACAATAGACTAGGTTACAAATTTTATTTACAGAGTTTTACAATACAAATTCTATTCAAATTATGAGATAAGTTTGGTCATTGGATGCTTCAAGAAATTAATCAATTCTTGTAGGAGTTGATTTTCTTAATCTATAGCAATTATAGACCCTTCAATCTTTAAAAACACGTCCTTCAATGAATAGAATTTGAGTTCTATTTGAAGCCAACCAGAGAAGAAACCTTAACGGGCCTGAAAGAAAATCTAAGCCAATTCTGGGCCTCTGATTGTTGATAGGCCCAAGCAGCTGTTGACAGTGCCTTCTGCCTGTCGAAAATCTGAACCGCATTTCTTCTATGTTGTATGCGGTCGACAGGCCTGTCGTTTGCCCATTGTGTGCGGTCGACAACCACACTGTTTTCTTGATCTGCTTCTTTTTTCCCCTCCAATTTGATTGAATCTTCTTTGACTATCATTTCCTCTTGAAAATAACGCAATTTCACAACACTACAGACCCAAGATCCGTGTATCACGCTACTCTAGTTAAAACTGGAAGACGGGAGGAGAACAAGGAGATGGCATTTGGATCAGAAGTTAAAAGCATCTGAAACTACATTACTGCTTTTTTTTTATATAAGAAATCTAATCAAGTTGATTGATGAGATGCACAAGTTGAGAAATCACTGAATACCAGTTGATTTCTGATGTTTTGTTCTTCATGTCTCACCATAATCTCTTTTCTTTATTCAGAAGCTCTTGACTGTCGTAGGAAGAAAGCAAAGTATTTTGGATGACCTTTCTTAGGCCTTTAGCTTTGATTCATGTATCATTAAGTTTATTTCCAGTGCACGAGATTCTAAGGCCTATTGATCCAAATGCAGCAGGAAATATTAATGTCCAAGTATCACAGCTTCTTCAATCGAGAAAGAATGAGGTGCTGCGCATGTCTGGAAATTCTAGTGATCAACTGCCTGCTTGTTGCTGATTATTGATTCATTAAACTAGGAAAACGAGATGAATTCGAAAAGGAAGTCACTGCTCTTGCCCCAGAGAATTCTAGCATAGTTGATACATGCCTGACTGTAAACTGAAACTGCTCTGTTTTCTGACCTCTGTAAAGTTAAACAGATCATGTATACATTAGGAAGTTTAAATGTTGATGAGTATGTTTCCTCGGGTTGGTTGCCTGAATTCAAGTAGTTATTCTACATATATGTGTCTTTGTATTTCTTCCAAAACTTTGTGCAGAATGAAGTAAACTTTGTATTTGAGTTTTATTTCTCTCTTTGAGCAAGTGTTCTGCTTCTTAGTTCTTAGTAGAGAGTGTCATATGAAAAGTAGTATAAACAGGTTTAGTGTCAGTTCTTTCAATGCTCTATTGTTGGTTCAAATATCTGCAGCCTATAGATGTGATGTATCACAATTGATTCTAGGTGACCACAGTTGATCATAAGAAACTGGCAATTGATTTTTTCATTGAGGAGCACAGAGCTGCCTCCTTGTTGAGCCAAAAATAGAGAGAGAGCTTCTTTGTCCCCTGTGAGAACAAATAATGAGGCAATGGTCTTGTTTTTTGCAGATTATGTGGTGGCACATTTCTATTACTCTTCAAAAGATGGGAAAGATTGAGGTGGCTCTATCTTTTACATCTGAATGAAACTTCCACAACAGTGAAGTCATTTCATAGTGATATTTCTCTATCAAAGTCTTAATTAACTTAACAAAGTTTACATAGGTAAATTGTCTGTCTTCACTCATGCATATAGCTTGCAGAACTAATTTGATGTCTTTTAACTACTGAAAACATGAGCTTTGAGTCAAAAGTCATTTGATTTTCTTTTTCCCTGTTTGTTAGTAGGAATGCATTGGCTCATACATTTAGAATGGTTCTTGTTATTTTATAACTTTGATGGACAATGGATTTCTTTGAAACTTGTTTGTCTTTAAGGCACAATTTGTGGTTTAATTTATCGTTAGCCTGCGTTGATGTTTTCGCTATTTTATTATTATTATTATTATCTATTTTGGTTGTAGTTTTGTTGTATTAAATTCTTATTAATCGATCGTTACTGTAGTATTATTCTTTCTCAAGAAAACAGCGTTTTATGGAACTTGTTAAAAGAATATAATATCAAAATTAGTTTTAAAACTTCTATTGAAAAATGAAAAACTACGAATTTTTTTATTATAAATTATAAAAATGAGGCTTGCATTAAGAAAAGCAATTTTGAGAAAAAAACGGTGATGGTGTGATGATCCTCACCTTGTTAGTCAATATTTTTTTATCTATGACCACAAGTATGCAAATCTATTTCAACTGCAGGTTTAAACTTACCAAAAAATTATGAATTTAGTTATCAAAAAAAAAATTAGAATTCATTTGATGGTCCGTAAGTTCGGGTTTGAGTTTCAAATTATCCAAACCCAATATTTCTCTCTGAATATGACAATTTTCATTAAACAAACTAATGTCATTGAGACGTCGCTCAGAGGTAAAAAGATTGAATTAGAAAATGAGAAATCTCAGTTCCATAAAACATTTTTTTTCTTGAGAAAGAACAATAGAGTAATGATCGCCCCTCCATTGTATCAATAAGAATTTAATACAACAAAACTACACCGAAATAGATAATAAATATAGAGATTTGTTGTTACTTTCGGTTCGTTCGATTCCATGTGTCTGTTATCTCTTACCTAATTAAACAAGCTTTTCTAGTGCGATGAATATCCAACAGAAACATGCCACATTGCCTCAATAGAGAACTATGCATATCTGATGCAATCTGATGGGATCTCGTCAGATGGCGACTGATTTCTCTCTCTTTCATAAATTTTTTAATTCAATCTTACTAAATTGTAATTCATTCCCTAAGATGCGTATTTACAAAAAATCACGTGTTTTAGAATCCGTTTGATTATGTATCTAATGGTTGTAAAAGTCTTATTGTTGAAAAACCGTAAACTTTGAGCCATTAGAAATATGATCAAACGGACTCCAAAACACGTGATTTCTTTCTTTTCTGTGTTGTGCTTTGTTAACGTACACTAAACCAACTAACTACATCTCTTCGCTTGTGCTGATCGTTCAATCACTTGCGACAGAAAATTACCAACACAAACTGGTGCTTTCATTGAGATCTGATTCCCTACACTCAAGATCTTCCTCCCAAAAAATCTTCCTAAAAAAAAAAACTTTCTCAAAAAGTCTCTTTCACAGTGCTGATGGCCTGAAGAAAGCAAATTGTCACCTCAACGGCACCCCATCTAAGGGCAAGACCATGTAACGCCCTGATCCGGAAGGTACGGAGATGTTACCGGACGTATATACATAGATCGAAAATACTCTCACATATATACGCTAAGTATTAGTACATGCAAGAATCAGAATACTAAAGTACGCAGCACATTATACATTCTAACATATGAGTACAATTACAAAGTTATCACAGGATGTGACACAATATTACAATAATATTACATCACTGATATGGCGCAAAATGCGAAAATACAAAGAGGTATACAATAATGACCTGTACAAAATGACCTCATGAGTTACAAAAGGAAAACTCGAGAGCCGAGCAAGGGGCCTGTCGGCCTGAAAGGATAGAGCTTCAGACGGTCTGTCGATAACCCACGCTTCCGCTGCATCACTCTGATCAGCAATCGGGAGAATCCATAAGCTCCGAGATCTAGACATGAGGATCCAGGGGAGTCAGAACTCCCTAACGAGTGATGTGACGAATGCCAAGTGGCGAGCAGGGATAAGCACACGTGTATCAATAAATCTGATTCAAAAACAGCATTAAAACTGTGTCGTGAGTACAAGCACACATGAATAAGAATGAGGCACCAAATGATGGAATAAACATAGGTGACAAAACCAGTTATACGGGCTCAGTAAATAGATTCATTAGATTGATACCTTGAGGATAATTCAAATAAGGAAACCCTCATTTATATATCATATACCTCATGTCTCCATCGACTAAGTACGCACAAGCTGAGTTGTCCACAAAACAACTAAATAGCATAGTATGAATCATCAAGATATTATAAGGTAACTAAGTATCCGTATAAATCAAAAATAAACAAATCAGGAGATTAAGTACAGCAGTTCAAGTGAGATATCAGGCATGAGACAGACTGCGTACAATAAGATAACAATAGAAGATCAGCGGAGTAATACACAGGTGGTAAAGTCAAGAATATATATAATATAATATTATTATTATTAAAATCAAAAATCCAAATAAAAACTCGATGAAAGTAAATACGACAAAGCCAACGGTACAAATCCAGTTTACAGCTTCACTAGATAAGTACCGAAGGAATAATCCAAGCAAGAAAATTCTCATCT
This sequence comes from Agave tequilana, assembly GCA_038442645.1. Lineage (NCBI taxonomy): Eukaryota > Viridiplantae > Streptophyta > Magnoliopsida > Asparagales > Asparagaceae > Agave > Agave tequilana. Next base: position 6,412 of record JAVJIF010020278.1, on the reverse strand, counting down.
ACATACCTTATATCCCACGTCATCATAAACTAAGTTAATACGACCCAATTTTAAAGCACATCAACAATTATTATTGATTGACACTTTATTATTATTACTCGTCTTACCTATGTATCTAGGTATGTGCCCTAGCGTCCAAGCACACAGATTTCATATATAAGTAAGCTGAGGTTATTAGTGGCACTAATGGTGAAACCAATGTGTTATGTTTACAGTGGGGCCTCGTATATACCCGGGGCCACGATTCAGGATGTTCCGGTGCTATCTCAGAACATGTCGCTAGACAAACAGGAAGGTGGGTCTTATATTTTGTCCATTCAGTATATAACAGGAGGTAGGGAGCCAGCGCTCCCCTCGGATTCCTGGAGGCCCTCAGGCAGATCCAGAATTTGGAGTTGCACAACATACCTAATACCACTGTAAACATATTCACTACTTGAAGTCCATCAGTTTCACCTTACCCGATGAGTTGTCATTTTATAATTTATTATTAAGTAATTATCATATTTACGGGAATAACAGGAGTTGGACAAGTTCAATAGTTACAGGAGTACATAAGTACTATGGATTTAGGTCACGATATATAATACAGGATATCAAGACAAGATTCCTGTAAACGTGATAATCACGGTGAAGCAGCAACATGTCAGGAGACAGGTGATAAGTGATATCAAATAGGTGTCAGGTGGTAGCATGCAGGAGTCAGGTGTCAAGTAACGGCATGTCAAGTGATAAACATAATAGATATCACTATTGAGGAAAACAGTACTAATAGGATATCCGTACAAATACAGAAAAAAGGTACAGTTTTTGAAAAACAGTATAAGTGAAGATTTCAAACTCTTCACAACCATCAATAAAGAGTTGATCGAGTTATCGAGTAGACGATCGAGCATCAAGCGGAGCTAAGCAGTGTGTTGGGGACAAGGCCAATGAACAGTGTTTAATTACTAACCGCCTGGTGGAACCCGGGAACGACTCGACTTAAGATGCGAGTGTAAAATCCGACAGGGCTCTGCCTAAGCGTGTTTAGCGGTAAAACACTGAGCGTTGAGCTGCATTACAGGCGAAGCTAGAAAGTCCAGAGGACTTCAATAAACCTCGGAGAGGTTAAGCCCGGAGGCTAAACAATCATGAAGGGTCGGCCACACATGATATAAAAGCAGAATAAAATACATAACAGGCATGGTATATGTACAGGAAAGAAACTACCGGTGGCGGAGAGCGTCGCGGCGTGCCTGCCCAGGGTGGTCGCTGGACACCCCAGGGGGAGAGATCAGGGAGGGGGTAGCAGCCTCCTCCAACAGAGAGGGAGAGAATAGGGGGTTGCTGCCCTTCCAATCAGAGCCACGGCTAGGATAGAGGCCCTGACCTGGCTGAACTCTGGCGCGCAGCTGCAGCCAAAGCGACCGGAGACATGTCGGGGAGCTCCGAGGGGCAATGCCGGCCTTCTGTGGCCGGTGGTGGTGGTGCGCAGAAAAGCCAAGGAGGAGGAGACGTATAGTATGTTTTAGGTGATGGTTTAATGGTGATAGTGGTGAGTATTTGGGTGGAGGATGAATTTAGATATGAAATTGGTGGAATTGGAGGAGAGGGAAGGAGAAGGAATAGGGAAGGAGATGGCCGAAGTTGGGAGGTGGAATTGGTGGTTGTGGTGGTGGAGGTGGTGATGGGTGAAAGGAGGAAGAAGATGGAGATTGGTTGAGGGGGTGTTGATGTTAGTGTTGGAGATGGAGGAGATAGAATTTTGGGGGGAGATGGTCGGAGTTGCTTACCGCTGGCCATGGGGAGTCATCGGGGGGGGCGCCGGAGTTGGGGCGCTGGTGGTGGCGTCAGTCTCTTGGGAGAGAAGAAAGAGGGAGAGAGATTAAAGGGGGACAGAGAAAGAATTAAGAGAGGGAGAGAGAATGAGAAAAATAAAAGAGAATTAAAGAGGGGAGAGGGGGTTGGTGAACCATGCATCCAGCAGGGGCTGAGCTGCGTTTGGGTCTGACCTGAACGCGGGTCTGGGCTGGACCAAGAGAGAAGGGGAGGAGAGAGAATAAGTGGGAGATATTTTGGAAAAGGAATTTTTGTGGTGGAGAAAAATATGGAAAAAGAAAATAAAATAAAAAGGAAAATAAGGGAAAAGAAATGGAGGAGAAAAATAAATAGAAAAGAAGGAAGAAAGAAAAGTAAACATCCAGTTAGATACTCCGAATCTGGGAAAACACCAAAACACTGAAAAAGCCCGAAAATGAAGTAATCCAGAATGATTCTAAAAATTCATAAAAATAATAAATATTATATTAAGGACCATGTGAAATAAGTTTCAAGAAATTCAATCCCATTTTAAAATAAAAATCTTGGAATCAACTGCCAATACTGGTCTACACCGGTTCTGCCGGATTTCAATAAATTCTGAAAATACCGAAAAATTCCCAGTGGTAGAAAAATCACCCTGAGAAATAAAATGAAATCAATTTTAGAAATAAAATCTCATGTTTAAATTAAAAATCCTGAAATCTTCCAGTGATGCTGGTCGACACCAAATCCGGCTAATTTTCTAAATTCAGAAAAATCTCCAAAAATGCATTTAGATAGAAAATGTGATTTAAGAAATAATGTAAAAGCGTTTTCTAGAAATTCAACTCCAGCTGTAAATTAAAAATCTGAGAATTGATCAACAGCACCGGTCGATACCGGTTTTGAAAATTTTTCAATTTAATTTAGGATTCAGAAAATCATGAAAAATCTAAAATATTAGAAAATAATATTTGAAACTAAAATCAATCAAATCTGACTATCAATAAGGTCAAATCGATTAATACACTGGATCGGGTCCTCGACTCAAACTGGTTGATTCTGAATCCGAGAATCCGGATCCAATACCAAACGATAATATAAACAATCATAAAACAAAATTAAATACAAGAAAAATCAAAAGAATACGATTATAAAATTAGAATACATATCTAAGTACGCATTCGTGGAACAGTGTTGCATTCTACCCACCTTACAAAATTTCGTCTCGATATTTCGATGAGGGAAAGATGAACATAGAAAAGATAAGGACAGTGGTTATACCAATTAAGATATGAACAACTAAGGGTAATGTTCACGATTCTACCGATCGATAACTCTGGACCTAAACGTCTTCTGCACTTCCTGCCGTATAAAACTTCGGACGGTACTATATCAATGCAGATCTATAAGTGTTAATAAGAGAAATCTGCTAGAAGAAGATAATTAAGATTTTGAATGGTCCAATTGGACTACCCGATCTTTCTGAGAGTGATAAGATAAACTAATATAAGAAGAATCTCTGAACTTCTCTGAAGAATTTAACAAAATTACGATCTGAATCCCGTGTCTCTGCTGGACACAACAATAACTGGAATACAGTGGAGTTGAACTACCTTTCTTATAGAACTATCTGCTAGAACTTTTGTACACTGGCCCATTTTAATAATATAAAGGGAGCTAACATTAGGACTGACCAAACTTTAACTGCCTGGATTCTGCAAGAATAGGTGGAGATAACTTCTTTCTGAGATGATGCGCAACCCAAGAATACAGAACTTTACCTGTCAGAATACATACTTACTTTGCTGGACGTGAAGTGGTTCCTAATGAAGAGTGTATTAATGAGACTACTAGATGTTCAACCTGTTCCTACCACTTCATAAGAAGACCATAATATCGTAGATAGAAAAAACCTGATAGACTGATCATGGATATACAAATTAAGAATAACTGATAATAATGAGTCCTGAATATTGGGCATCGATTACTCTGAACTGTATGATCTAAAATTTATAAGAACTGCTCTCTAGAGGGTAACCCGACTATAGATTAAACACTTTGAGAATACTTAAGTCCTGGAAGATTGGCCGAATAGATCGTCAATATAGATTAGATATCGTGAGAGAACCTGCTTCACCAAGTCTATGCAACAAGTTAGGCGGGAGAAATCTGGGGAACGAGGTCACTGTGATAGAACTAGCCATGAGCAAAGTCAGAACTGGGTGGGACCATTGCGTAACACAGTGTTAGACGCTTAGCACTAAGGTACGGCGGAGCTAACGTTCTGCGAAATTCGCACTTGGTGAAGCTCTCGCGGTGAAGTCAGCGCGTAACACAACGCTAAATGCTAAGTGTCAGGGTGCAGCAAAGCCCACGTCTAGTTGAGCTCACGTGGCTAGAACACGACTCTTACTTGGCGAGGTTAACGAGGTCCGTGGCTTATCAAATTCATAAAGACTGCTGGGCGTTGTGGCTCCGAAGAACACAGTCAAGATTTCAAAATAACCAAAATGAGTCTGAAATGCTATCTTCTGGAAGTTGACTCAGATCACTTCTAAAAATACCTGAGCTCTGTGAAATTAATGAAAGGGACCATGAATGTTTCTGGAATAACATAGAGGATACCATGGCTCTATCTGGCAGAAGTTCTGAATCTGAAAAATTGTTTCATACCGACAACCCTCGTGTAGTGATATAGTCTATCTAATCATATAAGTGTTGACTACCCAACTTCATGTGCTGATCCCTGTGATGCATCTATACATATAAAAATAGAATGCGAAGCTGAAGAACTGACTGTTATAAGATAACACGATGCACCAGAATCAAAGAATACCAGAATAAAGTGTGAACAACCACATCTGTCCTGCCGTTACCACACTAGTCTACCCATATCTTAAGTTGGTATAGAGGTTATGAAGACCAAAATAGTGAAAAATGGAAGGGATTCAGGAGTCAAAGGAAAGATAATCAAGAAGAAATAGATAACCCTACACTTATAGTTGGATTTTATAAGTAGGACTCATGCATTTCAGTTGCAAATATTTTTACCATTAATTTGCCGACTGGTTGTACTGAGGATGTGAGAGCCTAGGCTCTGATACCACCCTGTAACACCCCGATCCAGAAGGTACGAAGATGTTACTGCGACGTATATACGTAGGTCGAAAATACCCTCACATATAATATGCTAAATATCAGTGCAAGTAAGAATTAGAATATGAAAGATGTGGTGCATTATACATTCTAACATATAAGTACAATTACAAAGTTATCACAGGATGTGACACAATAATACAATAATATTACATCACCGATATGGCACAAAATGCGAGAATATAAGAGGTATACAATAATAAACTGTACAAAATGGCCTCACGAGTTACAAAAAAAAAACTCAAGAGGCGAGTAGGGGGGCTGGAAGGATGGGGCTTAAACGGTTACCGAAATCCACGCTTCTGCTGCACCACTGATCAGCAATCAGGAGAATCCACGAGCTCCAAGCTCCGAGATAAGGACATGAGGATCCAGGGGAGTCAGAACTCCCCAACGAGTGATATGGTGAATGCCAATGGCGAGTAGGGATAAGCACATGTGTATCGATAAATCTGATTCAAAAGCATGCATTGAAAACCGTGTCGTGAGTACAAAAATATGAACATGAATGAGGTACCAAATGATGGAATAAACAGAGGTGACAAAACTAGTTGTACGAGCTCAGTAAATAGATTCATGAGATTGATACCTCGAGGGGATAATCCAAATAAGAAAACCTCATATATACCATATACTCATGTCTCCATCGATGTATGCGCACAAGCTGAGCTGTCCATAATAACAGCTAAATAGAACCATATGAATCATCAGGAGATTATACGGTAACTATGTATCTATATAAATCAAGAATAAATAAGTCAGGAGATTAAGTACACAGTTCAAGTGAGATAACAGGCATGAGACAGACTGTGTACAATAGGATAACAACAGAAGATCAGTGGAGTAATACACAGGTGGTAAAACAAAAATATATAATATAATAATAATAGTAGTAGCAAAACCAAAAATCTGAATAAAACCCGATGAAAACAAATACGGCAAAGCCAGCGGTACAAACCCAGTTTACAGCTTCATGAGATAAGTACGTCAAAGGGATAATCCAAACAAGAAACCCTCATCTATATACCTTATATTCCACGTCATCGTAAACTAAGTTTATACGACCCGAATTGCAAAGAACAACAACAATTATTATTGATTGGCACTTCATTATTATTACTCGTCCTAGCGTATATCTAGGTATGTGTCCTAGCGTCCCAAACACATATACATTCATATATGAGTAAGCCGAGGTTGTTAGTGGCACCGATGGTGAAAACAATGTGTTATGTTTGGCCCTGTACATATCAGGGACACGCCCAGGATGTTCCAGTGCTGACCTAAACCTACCGCTAGGCAAACAAGAAGGTGCTCTTATATTATGCCCATTCATGAATATAACAGGAGGTAGGGAGCCAGCGCTCCTCTCGGATTCCTAGAGGCCCTCAAGTAGATACGGAATTTAGAGTTGCACAACATGCCTAATACCACTGTAAACATGTTCACAATTTGAAGTCCATCAGTTCCCCTT